>JAVQJD010039191.1:0-26591 GCA_036023655.1 Nannoperca australis | reverse complement strand
GATGCGTTCAGGTAGCTTTGTTGTTTCTTGTTTGTTCCAGGTGTACGAGGTTGTGGTGATGCGTTCAGGTAGCTTTGATTCCCGCCGTGTGTCTGTGGAGCGCCGCTACAGCGACTTTCTCCGCTTCCACCACAACCTTCTGGAGGAGTTCAACGAGGAGCTGGAGGAGGTGCTTCTCCCCCGGAAACACCTGACGGGGAACTTCAGCCCTGAGGTCATGTCGGAGCGCCGCCTCGCCCTGCAGGACTACCTGGCCAAACTGTCCGCGGTCCGCTGCGTCCGACATTCACCGCGTTTCCCCAAATTCTTCACGGAGCAGGAGCAGCGGCGAGGCCACAGCCTGCTGCGGGCGGGGCAGTTCCAGCTGGCCGTGGAGCAGCTGCAGACCGCTTTAGACATCGAGGAGAAGCTGCTGCCGTGGCAGAAGCCCACCCTGACGGTGCCGACCCTCTGCGCCCTCGCCGTCTGTTACCGTGACCTGGAGGAACCGGAGCAGGCGTTCGCCGCCGCTCAGAGAGCTCTGCCGGCGGCGAGACGCTACGGCCTGAAAGACTCCAGAGCCGCGCTGCTGGACCTGCTGGTGGACCTGGGCTACCAGCTGGGACGTCCTGTGGCCCAGTTACAGGAGGAGCTGTCTGTCCTGAGAGACGCCGAGAGGGGGGAGGTGTCCTCGCGCTCGCTGAAGGAGGTGGTGGTCCAGGAGTTCATCTGACCAGCTGACCACAAACACACCCGGACCAATCACAGCGCTCCTATACAGGAGGACTAACAGACTGGAGAAGCAGCTCCTTCAGGTGTTTACAGGTGTGTTTACCTGTGGTGCAGGTGTGTTTACCTGTGGTACAGGTGTGTTTGCAGGTGTGTTTACCTGTGGTACAGGTGTGTTTACCTGTGGTACAGGTGTGTTTGCAGGTGTGTGACTGTATCTTCTCTCTGAAGGAGTTTCTGTTCTTCCATCAGACTCAAGAGTTCTGAAGAAAATCAAGAAGTTTGGTAGAAAAATGTTTGCGACACACTTGTTACACTTCAAAGCAGAGACAGGCAGACAGACAGGCAGACAGACAGGCAGACAGGCAGATCGACACACAGGCAGGCAGACACACATGCAGACAGACAGACAGACAGACAGACACACAGGCAGACAGACAGGCAGACAGACAGACACACAGGCAGACAGACAGGCAGACACACAGGCAGACAGACAGGCAGACAGACAGACACACAGGCAGGCAGACACACAGACAGACAGGCAGGCAGACAGACACACAGACACACAGGCAGACAGACAGACAGACAGGCAGACAGACAGACACACAGGCAGACACACAGACACACAGGCAGACAGACAGACAGACACACACACAGACACACAGGCAGACAGACAGACAGGGAACTCCAGTATTAGGAAACCCCTGACACCTTCAGGGAACTCTGTAATCGTTAGTGAACACTTTGTCATTTTCTGCCAAATGAGTTTTCCCATAAACTGATGTCTGTTTCATAAATCAATGTTTTTTAATGAATTACAAGAAATAAACCTTTTGATGTTAAACACGTTGTAGAAGTCTCTGTGCTGAAATCATGAACTACACATATTGCAGATCTACAGATTATTGATTAGCTATCAAGTCCATATGTTCGTAAATACATAAATAATATTGTCTTCTTACCAAGTAAATAATAAGGACAGACCTCTTCACATAGATTTATAAATTGTATAAAGATGAACATCATGAAATCAACGGTAGATTAGCCGGACTGCTAACTGCTAACTGCTACCTGCTAACAGCTGCTCGATGTTCGACTTGTTCGGCCTGCGGTTTGCAGCAGCTGCGCGTGGTTTTAGATCACGACTCTTCATCTTGTCGTTTCTTGTGTCCTCCGCCGGTCAGCTGTTTCATGATGGACACCGACTCCGTGAAACTCTCCAAAAACCTCTTACGCATGAAGGTACGTGAAGAAGCGCTCTTTGCTAACAAGCAACAGATGCTAGCCGCGTGTTAGCTAGCGTTAGCTGTCACGCTACGACAGCGCAACTCCAAACCTCATTCAGAAATCAGACAACAATTGGTTCTCTGCTCTTATCTCGTTGCAAAAGTCGACTTAATGGATTTGAATGCATTTGTAGGTAAAGAATGAAACGGGTATTAATTCGGCACGAAACTGTTTCCAAATGCCTCTAAAATTGAAACAAGGTTAACAAATAACCTTCCGCACACAGTGTGTTGGTGGATAGTAGTTTAGTTACAGTTGTGAGGCAGGTTCTGCAGGTGAGGGGGGACGTGTTGTTACCCAGCGTTACCTCTGACCGTGTTACATCACAGTGAGCTCTGTCTGCACAGTTCATGCAGAGAGGACTGGATGCTGAGACGAAGAAGCAGCTGGAAGAAGACGAGAAGAGAATCATCAGTGATGAGCACTGGTATCTGGACCTGCCAGAGCTGAAAGCTAGAGAGTAAGTGTCAACTCATAAACACCCACTGCTTTACACTGTAACAGAGTCCCGCACCAAACTCCATTCTCAAAACTGCCACTTTAATGAATTTGGCAAACGTACACACCTGGTAAAACTTTATTGATATATTTTTGTGAACAGAATGCTTCACATGTCATTTGAGCATAAATGTCACCAACCATCCAATAAAGTGTCAACTCAAAGCAACTGTCAGGATGTGCATGAGCAGAGAAACGCATCAGCAGTGTTTCCTCTTTCAGGAACCTGATCATCGAGGAGAAGAGCTTTGTCCCCTGTGAAGACCTGAAGTACGGCCGCATGTCCTTCAAGGGCTTTAACCCAGAAGTCGAGGTCTGTTGGTGATTATTGATCTGTTGAGATTTCTCTGCATTAATGTTGCTTTCAGGAGCAAATATGTTTTTATCTCCAGAATATCAGTGTTTTGAAGCTGATATAAGGTTTTGTGAGAACTATGTTTTGGCGTTGAGCTGAACTTGTATTGATCTCGTATCGGCTGTAAATACACGTGATCGTGTTTAATGGCCGACTTCTCGTGGTTTCGTCTTCGTCACAGAAACTGATGTCTCTGATGAATCCGGAGGATGAAGAGCAGAAAGAAGAGGAGGAGGAGGTCAGCCGCATGCAGACGGACGTCACCGACGAAGAGATGGCTCGGAGGTACGACGAGTCGGTGTTAAACAGTTTCTGCTTTTAATTTACTGAGACTCTACTGAGCCTCTACTGAGACTTTACTGAACCTCTACTGAGCCTCTACTGAACCTCTACTGAGACTCTACTGAACCTCTACTGAGACTTTACTGAACCTCTACTGAGACTCTACTGAACCTCTACTGAGACTCTACTGAACCTCTACTGAGACTCTACTGAACCTCTACTGAGACTCTACTGAGCCTCTACTGAGACGTTGAAGAGCGAGCTCACCTGCAGGAGGAAACTCACCGACTGTTTTTGATTTCAGGTACGAGAGTCTAGTAGGAAGCATGAAGAAGAAGTTTGCTAAGAAGCGCGAGAGAGCGACGATAGAAGAAGAAGAAATCAGCGTCTCCCAAACAAAACAAAAGAAGGTTTTTCTGAAACCTCAGGACTGAAGCGACCTGTTTGTGGAAAAGACTTGAATACTTTTTACATGCAGCGTTCAGAGCCGCGTGTTCAGTGTTTTTAGGCTGACTGGATGTTGGACATCCTGGTTTTTTAAGATGTATGTTGGAGCTTCTGAACAGGTCATTAAATGCATCGCTCGGTGTCTTCATGTGTCTGTGGCTTCAACATTCTGCTAGCTGTTTCCAGTGTTTATGCTAAGCTAACCAGCTGAAGCTTCAGGTTTAGCGTACAGACATGAGGTCTGAGAGGAAGAGGAATTCACGTGGGCCGGACGAGCAAAGAACAACAATGTCCCCAGAAACATGCAAAACAAGATTTATTGATCCAGTTTGGTGATTGTAAAATGATTCACCTCATGAGTCGTCTCAACACACTGAAGTCCAACACAAACACTCTCTACATCAGCATGTGTGGATCCATCCGCCGCTGAAAGTAGTTCCCAACAAAGTGTTTAAAACTACAGCGAGCAGCCGAAACTTCAAACTCTTGATTTGTGTTTGTAAAGACTCACGTCTTCAGCAGGAACCAATAAGAGCAGAGCTGAGAGCCAGACAGGAAGTGAGACAGGAAGTGAGACAGGACTGACATGCAGATTATCAATCTGAGGCGTTTCATGGCGTTTTGTTACTGATGGTCTCTGACATCATCACAGCATGATGTCATAGTGTGATGTAACAGGCGTTGAATGAGGAACTGACTTCGCAGCAGGTTTTGAATCTGAAAGAAGTTCAGACTTTTCCCATGAGCCTCAGCTGCGGCTCAGGCCTGCTGGTTCACAGTCGCTGTGCCTCGTCAGCCTCATGATGACGCGGTCGAACGCCGCGGTCGGACAGCAGCGGTGCAGGAACGGGAGCAGCCATCCCATCTGCCCGGGGGTGTACAGCGCTTTGGGACGGACGGACAGCAGAGCGTGACACATGTCGTCCACCACCGGAGACAGATCCTCCGCAGACTGCCGGGACATTTTAGACAGATTCTTGGGGAGGGACGAGATGTACGCATCCCCATAATCCTCTCTGGCAGGGGAGGAAACGGCTGCGAGGATCTCGTCTCTGTAGCGAGCGACGTCGTCTCCGTCCCCGAAGATCTCTGAGGACGACATTATTATTCCACTGCAAACTGGACGGACTCAGTACAGACAATAATATATTAATCATTTATAGAAAATCAGAATATTTCTGTAACTTCATACAAAACAGATTCAAAACAAACATTAAAAACAAACAGAACTATTTGTCAATCAATGATTATCAATAAATCCTGCAGCCGACCAATCAGAGCCCCTCCTGCTCTGTGGGCGGGGCTTCAGTATCAAAATATCATAAAAACGACTGAATGATGGTTTTTATTCTCTAACGCGTAAAACAAACAGCATGTTGTCATGGATCCAGTCATTTAGGGACCAGGACCAGGACCACCTGAGCAGCTGAACGTGGGACCTACTGGTTCTGAAGCCTGCCGGTTGGATCAAGGCCACGTTGACGCCCCACACCGATAACTCCAGCCTCATGACCTGAGAGAAGAGTCTCAGCGCCGCCTTCGAGGCCCCGTACGCAGCGAACAGGGGCATCGGCACCTCACCTGCAGAGGACACCGGCGCTGCATTCACTGTCACATACAAAGTACAGAAAAACGCCTGACGGACGCTTCATCGCGTTAACAAAGACCCACAGAAAGCTCCTTGCTGGTGCGTTCAGGAGCCTGTGAGGAGCCCCGACATCTGAAACCTTTAACTGCACGAAGCCAAATAACATTGATTTATTCACAGTGCAGGTTGTTTACACGTCTCCTTCTCTAGTGAAGTATGAAGTGATGGAGGAAATACTAAATAAATATGCAATATAATCAAATAAAAAACAATTAAATGTTCAATACTCAATAAAATCAAATCAACTAAATCAGCACCTCCGAACTGAACAGTTTTCTGGCTGAAGGCTGCGGACGCCACGTCTCAGTTTGTACCTGCCATGCTGGACACGTTGACGATGCGTCCTCTGGACCTCCTCAGCAGCGGGAGGAACACCTGACACAGATCCACCGCAGCCAGGAAGTTCACGTCCATGAAGCGTCTGTACGCCGCGAGGGGCTGAAGCTCTGCGTCCACGGGGCAGTGAAGGACTCCAGCGTTATTCACCAGACCCCACAAACCTGCAGCTCAGGAGGCGACACGTGAGACACCAAACACAAGACAGATGTCCTTCTTGGTCAAACAGCGGTTTTCTAGCAGCGCGTCCTCACTTCAGATTCTCTGCACCTGAAGTTTGTCTGGCGCTCGCTCTCACCTGTGTCTGCGACCTGAGAGCAGATGTAGCGGCGTGCCGTCTCTACCTGGGAGCCGTCCGTCACGTCCAGCTGCAGGATCTGCAGGTGTTGGGATCCTCGCCCCCTCAGCTGCTGAGCTCCGGCTCCGTTCACGTCCAGAACTCCAGCAAACACCTTCACTCCCATCGCACTGAGCCGCAGGGCCAGGCCCAGCCCGAAGCCCGAGTCGCAGCCTGGGAGAGGATTCACCTCGTGAATACGGACAGTTCAGGGACCTGCTTGTCAAGACTGCTCTACAGCGCCGCCGGTGGCCATCAGCTCCACACAGCCCCTTTAATGTTGAGTTGCAGTGTTTCATGTGTTCTGTGACACCGGATCACAGCGAGATTACATCAGTTGCACAAGAGCAGCTGCAGTTTTCCAGTTTGTCCTGTCTGTGCAGTGAGACAAAGATCTCCAGAAGTCTCAGATAACGACAGGAATCTTTTAAAGTACCTGAATACTGACAGTTCACCAACCTGCTGAATGTTGAGCTGCAGCTCGTCTTCCTCAGCTGGCTGATCCTCTGTACGGTGGCCATTTTGGGACTTCTCAGACTAGCTTGTCAGGCTAAGCTACACTTGCCTTGAGCTTTTTGCTAACATGCAAATAATGGTATGGTAATGTGGCTACGATTAGCAAGTAACTATCGTTTATTAATATGCTAACATTAGCATGTTCTCTATTTCCTACGCAAGAAAGGGCTGAACGTGAGGCTGCTTTCACACGTGGCACGTTGCTCATGCTAACCGTGTAATTACACCATTTCAACCAGACACAAACGATGAAGCTCATTTTAAATTAATGTTGGATTGTATTTAGCTGTAGTTTAGTTAGTCAGTAAAAGAGGCTTTGCTAACAGTTTCTTTTTGCTGCGCGGGAGATGCCGTTGCTGTCGCAAGTTCCTGAAACCTCCCACTGAACAGTTTTTGAACTTTGTTCTTAAATACAATCTGAACAATATGGACTCAAATGAAATGAATGAATGAATGTAGGAATAACTGTAGCTTGTTAGCTTGTGACATTTAGCATGTTAGCACTCGTCCAGTTACAAAAGTAACATGCTTGTGTTAGCATGTTATTATGCTAACCGTAACCCGCTGGCATGTGACATGTTAAAATGTTCCAATGCTAAACATGTTAGCATGTCATTAGCGTCCGCGTGCAGCTCAGCAGACAGGAAGTGAGTTTGTGTTGAAGCCTCAGAGACATTTGAAGCGGTTTGTCTGACCTGTGATCAGCACCGCTCTGCTGGGCAGCAGCTCCACGCTCCTCTCCGTCCCACACATCAGGAGGAAGCTGCAGCCGAGGAGGACCCCCCCGCACACAGCCGGAGGAACAATGAAACACAGAGCGGCCCCCAGGGCCCCGACGAGGCCCCTGAAGGCAGCAGACCAGGATCCAGCACCACGGGCCCCTTGGAGCCTCCACAGCACAGTGAAGTACACGGCTGCAGCGCCGACACAGAAGCACGTTTCCATCCCGTCACCTGTGTGTCAAATGTGGAGTGTAACCTGAAGCCTCCGTCGTCATACCTGCGGCCCTGCCCTCTGACTCACCTGCACTCAGGTATGCTGTGCTCCTGCCAACAGGTGTGTTTCATGAAGCCTGTTCTGAAGTCCTGCTGCTCTCCAACAGGCTGATCAACGCCACCCAGCAGGACATCAAAGCGCTGATCCTGCGCTTACTCAAGAATTTACATGTAATGAACTGTAAAGTAAAAGCTACAGGAGCATTTAAACAATATGAACCCTGTGGTTAAATATCCAGGTGTTAATGTTCACTACAACACCGCAGTGACAGGCAGCGTTCACTTACTGCTGTTAAAAGTCTTGTGTGGTAACGAGACGCCGGCCGTCCTGAAAAACAACCGTTTACTCTTCATACTTTCAGAACACGTTGCTTTTATTCACTTCTTCCACCGCCGTCAGGACGGACAGGTGACGTTCCAAAATAAGATCCCACGAGGTTTTAGTGAAGCACATTTATCAGAAACGTGAAGACGTGTGTTAAACTAAAGTATTTACTAAGTTAACTGACTCTTTTCTTGATAAACTGGATCTTTGTTGGTCGAACAAAAGATGAAATGAGAAACTGGTTTGAACGCAGGTCAGCAATCAAAACAAGACAGAGACTCGGTCACAAACAGGGCTTTTATTTTGAAAGTCAGTGCTGACTATGTTGGGGGGGGGGTTAAAGCCAGATTCCCTTTAAGTGAAACACGTGTACATGTGAAGCCTCACAACAAACAAAGTGCTCCTTCTCGCCTCAGACAGACAGACAATTCAGCCAATGAGAGAAGACTACGGGGGGGGGGGGAGGGGGGGGTTCAGGCGAAGTTCTTCTTCAGGAAGCTGATGAGGCCGTTGGTGGACGAGTCGTGGGAAGTGACCTCGGAGTCGTCCTGCAGCTCCGGCTCGATCTTCTTGGCTAGCTGCTTCCCGAGCTCCACGCTGCAGGAAACAGGAAACAGGAAACAGGAAACAGGAAGCTGATCGACTGTTCAGCCGTAATGATTGTGTGTGTGGAGCGATCACTCACCCCCACTGATCGTAGCTGTTGATGTTCCACATGACGCCCTGCACAAAGATCTTGTGCTCATACATGGCTGAAAACAGGACAGACCACAGGTTTAAACACAGAGCCCCAGAGGAAGTGACACGTTAAACACGCAACAACAGGTTCGTCTGAGCTACAGCGCCCTCTGGTGGCAGATCAGCAGGTGAACTCACCAACCAGCGCTCCCAGCATGAACGGGCTCAGCTTCTTGAAGACGATGGAGTTGCTCGGCTTGTTTCCTTCGAACACCTGAGAACAGAAAGAAATCCTGCGTTTACTCATGTTGCTCTTTCACAAACAGTATTTTCCTTTTGAGCTTGGAGACCGGACGAGGCTCGTACTTTGTGAGGCAGCAGCTTCTCCAGAGCGTCTCCGGTCAGGCCGCCGGCCTCCAGCTCTTTACGAGCCTCGGCTGCAGTTTTTCCCTTCATCAGCGCTTCGGTCTGAGCCAGGAAGTTGGCCACCAGGATCTGGAAACACAGTCACGGCGTCAACGTGCTGCACCTGGATCTGAGTTCCGTCACCACGTGTCTCAGTACAAACACTGAATGAACCCAGCGCTCGAGATCAAACAGTCAGTGAACGCATCACTACAGAGTAAAAATCGTGGTTTCTATGGATACGTGTTGGTGAGGTGTGACCTCGGACTGTGGTGAACAGGAAGTGTTACATCATCAGGTGTGGAGACGGGGCGGTACCTTGTGGTGGAGGTTGTCTCTGATTGGATGCTGAGACTGAGCAGGAATGAGGAAGTCAGCAGGAATCATACGAGTTCCTGACGAGGAAACAAAGATCAAAATGTTATTCAGGCATCAGAAGGTGACAGCAGACCGCCGAGTGTTTTAGGACTTTATTTCAGCCTCATTTACAGCCTGGTGCCCCGCAGGTGAACGGGCCCCGCAGGTGAACGGCGGGCTGTCATGGCCTGCGGAGCGTCACCTTGGTGGATGAGCTGGTAGAAGGCGTGCTGTCCGTTGGTCCCGGGCTCGCCCCACACGATGGGTCCGGTGTGGTAGTTGACACGAGTGCCGTCTTTGGTGATGTACTTCCCGTTGGACTCCATGTCGCCCTGACGACCAGAGACGGCTCAGTTAGTCACCAACCGTAACCGAGGCAACACGCACACACATTTACTGACTGACTCGTCAGGTGACAGGAAGTCAAACTTTTTCAATCTTTTATTCAAACCCACAGAACTTTATTTAAAATCAAATATTGTTTTAGTAGCAAAAAGCTAAAACTGCTAAAACTAAAGTTTGCAACGAGTCCACAACATGACCCCCCCCCCCACCGACCTGCTGGAAGTAGGCAGCGAAGCGGTGCATGTACTGGTCGTAGGGCAGCATGGCGTGAGTCTCCGCCTGGAAGAAGTTGATGTACCAGACGCCCAGAAGAGCCAGCAGGACGGGCACGTTCTGACCCAGAGGGGCGCTGCGGAAATGGTTGTCCTGGAGACGAGACAATAATAAATCAAAGTGATATACAAGAGCTGGAGCAGCGTCTCATTAACTGATACAGCTGATAACACGTTATCAATAAATGTTCTCCTACCATCCAGTGAGCTCCTGCAAGAAGCTGCTCAAACTGTTCGAAGCCTGAAACACAGGTCACAGGTCAGAGGTCACAGCTGCTGATTCAAACAACAGCAACAAGGTATTTATAGAGATCACATATAAGAGGTCTGTCTGTCTGCCCCCCCTTCTGCCTGCCTGTCTGTCTGTCTGCCTGCCCCCCCCGTCTGTCTGTCTCAGATTAAATCAATACAGCACTGATCAATCCCCAGCCCGGGGGGCTTAAAGGCCACAGCGATGCAGAACACGTACCTATGTGCAGCGCGATGGACAGACCGATGGCCGACCACAGAGAGTAACGACCTCCAACCCACTGAGGACGAGCAGACATGACATCACAGTCACTCCACCAATCAGAGCACACGAAAGAAGCTGCAGGAGGCAGGTGGTGTTCACCTGCCCGGACAGGTGGTGTTCACCTGCCCGGACAGGTGGTGCTCACCTGCCCCGGACAGGTGGTGCTCACCTGCCCCGGACAGGTGGCCCGGACAGGTGAACACCACCTGCTGCTCGTCTGTATCTCACACTTACATCCCAAAACTCAAACATGTTCGCCGGGTCGATGCCAAAATCCTTCACTTTGGTCTGCAGAGGAGGAGAGAGGAAGAGGAAGAGGAGGAAGAGGAAGAGGAAGGAGAGGATTTCTGTTAGTCTGCTTGTAAATGTGAGACGTTTGTCAACAGATGAACGTGTTGAGGATGAACACATGAATCTGTGTGAAAGCAGTTTAGACAGCAGCAGCTGGGATCAATCGATCAGCTGGGATCAATCGATCAGCTGACACTTACTGCGTTGGTGGAGAGCGCCACAAAGTGTTTGGCGACAGCAGATTTCTGTGGAGGAGAAGAGAGGAAACATGAGAGAAGAGACGGCGTCTGCAGACGTCAGGTGGCGCGTGGACTCACGGCGGCGGCGCTCTGGAGGAACCAGTCCCGCGCAGACTCTGCGTTGGTGATGGTCTCCTGAGTGGTGAACGTCTGAAACACACCGGCAAGGTTATTCTCACTGGGAGCTCCTTTATGTAGTTCAAAGGTTCTTTGTGCAGTTTTCTGCAGTTAGCTTCCTGTTGCATCCTGGGTAACACGTATATTAAGAGCATGTGTGTGTGTGTGTGTGTGTGTGTGTGTGTGTGCGCGTGCGTGCAGTCACCTTGGAGGCGATGATGAAGAGCGTGGTCTCTGGGTTGAGCTGGGCGAGGGTCTTGGTCATGTGCGTCCCGTCGATGTTGGAGACGAACCACACGTTGGGTCCACCGGCGGAGTACGGCTTCAGAGCCTCCGTCACCATCAGGGGGCCCTGAACGCAACACGACAGCACAGCTCACTGAACACGGTTCAGCTCACAGGAAGGAGCTTCTGAGCCTCCACATCTTTTTACTCAATGTGAATCCACAGAGAAACGTCATCACAGAGTTCACCTGAACAGGTGAGCTCAGGTGATGGACAGGCAGGTGACTCACCAGGTCGGAGCCCCCGATGCCGATGTTCACCACGTCCGTGATGCTTTTCCCACTGAAGCCTTTCCACTCGCCGCTCCGGACCCTCTGTAAACAACAACAATAACACAAAGGTCACGACCTCCACGCTGCCGGTGGTGTGATGTCATCACATGGTCGCTCGTACGTGACAGAAGGCCTTCATCTTGTCCAGCACCCGGTTGACCTCCGGCATCACGTCGCTGCCGTCCACCTGGATGGGCGTGTTGGAGCGGTTACGCAGAGCGACGTGGAGCACGGCACGACCCTGCGCACACACACACGCACAAGTCAGTACACACACACACACACTCAGTACACACACACACACGCACAGTCAATACGCACACACACACACGCACAGTCAGTACACACGCACGCACAATACGCACACACACACAGTCAATACGCACACACACACACGATTGACAGAATTCATATATTTTGTAATGTTCTCATTTCACCTGCCTGTTAGCAGCTCTGTGAGCTAAATGCTAACTAGCATGCTAATGTTTAGCATGCTAACAATACACTGATGTTTTATCTGTGCTCACTGAGCAAACTGCAGAGTCACTGAGGACAGTTACACAACACCACTGCATCATGGCCGCTCTGACACACACACACACACACACAAGCTGCCGGCTGTGTGTGTGTGTGTGTGTGTTCCGGTCAGGACTGCGAGCTGCAGTATTAAATCATGTGATCAGGTGAGGTTACTGATAGATTTACTGCTCCCTGATTTCATCCAAACATCAGATCCCTTTAAAAGGAGCTTGTTATTTCAGCATGAAGCCACGAGGACGATGCGCTTCCTGTTGAACTCGTGATGCAGATAAACACGGTGATCAGTTCACATGTGGATAAAACCTGCGAGTCGAGATGAAGGGCTGCAAACACCAGGTGTGTACGTGTTGAACACCTGTGTTCAGGTGGCCTTCAGTACCTCGGTGAAGTTGAGTCTCTCTCCAGAGAACATCTGGTCCCGGGCCTCCTCCACCCCCCTCGACTTGGCCTGTGAACAGTACAAAAGGTGCAGTTTACACATTCAGCATCGTATCTTTGACAGGCTGAACCATTGTTTCCACATTCCTGCAGGACGGCGCCATCAGCTCGCTGTCGCAAGCTTCCTGTTGCACCGGCTGTTGAACAACAGCGTTATCAAGAGAAACTGGTGCCACCTCTGAAGACAAGCAGCCGTTTCCCAACTCTACTGAAGCAACCACATGAGGAAGAGGAGGAGGTGAAGCAACCGGGGCTTTCATCATCATCGCTGTGTGAAATATCATTACAGGAGACAGCGTGTGTGTGTGTGTGTGTGTGTGTTACCATGGCGAGCAGCATGGCCAGCACTTCCTGGTTGATGAGATTCTTGGAGTAGTCCAGCAGGATGTCTCCATCGTCGGTCTGCAGAGTCGTGCTGTGGACAGATACAGAAGGTTTCCAAACTCACCTGAGAGTCAACAACAACAACTTATTTATACACCAGGTGTCTCAGCACCAACACGAATCAACACTTTGTGGCGACGCTTTCTACTGTGATTAAATTAGTGCTTCATTAACGATACGCGGTGTAATGACACTGAGGATTACGATGCATGTTCATGTATCTGAAGTACACGCAGGACTACAGTACACGCAGTACACAAGTACACGCAGTACACAAGTACACGCAGTACAACAGTACACGCAGGACTACAGTACACGCAGGACTACAGTACACGCAGGACTACAGTACACGCAGGACTACAGTACACAAGTACACGCAGTACACAAGTACACGCAGGACTACAGTACACAAGTACACGCAGGACTACAGTACACGCAGGACTACAGTACACGCAGGACTACAGTACACGCAGGACTACAGTACACGCAGTACTCCCTAAACACCTGTTAATAATACTAATGTAGAAGATCTGCTCTCCAAATCATCTCAGTACAGCCGGGTCCGGATACTGCAATAGTATTACAGTATTATAGTAGTAGTGCAGTATTATTATAGTAGTTTTACAGTATTATAGTAGTAATATTGCAGTATTATCATAGCAGTAGTGCAGTATTATAGTAGTAATATTGCAGTTTTTTGGCAGTATTGCAGCATTATAGTAGTAGTATTGCAGTATTATAGCAGTATTGCAGTATTATAGTAGTAATATTGCAGTATTATCATAGCAGTTGTGCAGTTTTGCTCCGGGGCCTCAGCGGGTGGAGGAGGATGTGCAGCCGCGCACGTCGACCCGCAGCGGCCCGGAGGCAGGAGGCTCCCCGCAGCCTGCAGCCTCCATCACGGCCTCTCACCGTCCACCTGCACCGCGTGTCGATCACCACCGGGTCCTGATCACAGATCAATTCACACGCAACAGGTTTGATAGCTAGTTAGCTTGAGCTAGCTTCTCTAACAGAAAGTAAACCTGATAATTATATTCTGTAACGTGTCATCGTGTAGAAGCAGACTGAACGTGGAAGTTACGGATTCAAACTAAGAATAATAAAAATATCTGATTTTAAAATGCGTTTTCCAGAAGTTTGATTCCTTTAATGACTCATTTAATTAAATGATGAGGTTTTAGCTAGCGTTAGCATTAGCAGTCCATAAATAAACCTTATATTAGATCAACTATGAGCAGGAAAATAAACACATGGTGCATTCAGTCTTTTATTAAACATTTTACACGTTTACAAGATAATTTGTTGACAAAATCTGACCGGATGTCCGACAATGGATGCTGCGACATTAGCAAGCCAGCTAGTAGTAGCTCGTGTTTTATTGGCAGCTGCCCGGAGAACTGTGGCTAGTTTCATTACTATTATTTTATTAATGTAATTATTATTAAGCAGCCGCAGGAGGAAGCCAGCGGGCCCCTGGGAGCAGGTCTGAGGTCGGTTCCTGGCAGGAAATGAAACCGTGACCTTGTAACGAGAAGACTTAAAACACTAACTGATCACGCAGCTAGCTTACACCTGTGCGTGCTTTACACCTGGACTGCAGGGTCCGTCACACCCCCCCACCTGTCTGCACCCCCCCGTGTTCCCGAACCTGAACTTGCTGAATCGGTCCCGGTCGGACAGGAACATGTCCCTCATGTTGAGGCTGCCGGCGTTGGCCTGGTACCACCGCTCCAGCTTCTGGTAGTTGGGGTCGTTGGTCAGCGCCATGGTACTGAGGTGGTGTCGGTGCTGAGGGTGGTGTCGGTGCTGTTGATGCTGAGGGTGGTGTCGGTGCTGGCAGCGGCCCCGTGTTACTCCGACCTCTGAGGCGGCGGACTGGTGTCCGTGTGGCGTTCAGGAGCAGATGAAGAGCTGCACAGCTGACAGGGGGCGGGGCGGGTTACAAGGCCTGGACCAATGACTGCTGAGCTCCCCTCCTCACTTCCGGGTTGGCTCCTCCCACTGCACGTCACCGTCTACATACCGGGGCTGCACGGCGGCACGTTCACAGCTCGTGTTAACGCCTCTGACGTATGGAAGCAGATTAGTGCCAAAAACGCAGGTTTTAGGCGGAGTGATGTAGAGTGGACATGACGCTGACGTGATGACGAAACATCAGCACAAACTGAATGACGTAATCACAACGTGAGTTAATGAGACTGAAGCAGCAGCAGCTTGGCTCTCAGGTACATTAGTGTCTGCAGACTGTGACGTGCTCCAGGTGCGTCACCACACCGGAGATATTCCAGGTGAGAGGAACAGAGGAGACGACACAATCTACTGAACCGTTTATTATCTGTAATAAACTCAGGGACGCCGTGGTGAGTTCAAGGACAAGACAAGTGGCGGAGACTCGAGTTACAGGACGTGCCTCCGTTATTGCATCAACCAAAGTTGTAGCCATTATTCTCCACTTAAATCAGTTCTGTGCACATGTAGTGTTTGTACTGATAAATACATTCAATTTAAATAAAACCATTATCATTTATTACATTTAAATGATGCATTTTGAAACTAACTGCATTATTGATTATAAAATGGGTCATTTTCATTATAATTTATTCATGTTGTCATCGGTAACAAACGAGCTGAATATGGAAGATTTAAATACTCTGAACTTTTATTTGACTTTGAGTTTCAAAATAGGATTTAAATGCTAATTACGAAATGTACAGTATGTTAACGGATGAATAGAAAGGATTGATTCTAACAGATTTATTGATCAGCTTCTCTAACGTTTTCATCACGACTTCCAGAAGTCTCAAAGTCTCGAGCATCAAATCAACAACAAACTCCGTTTCTGTACATTTCCTGAGCGATTAAAGTACTTTAAAGTCGGCCGACATCTGTAAGGGAACAAACAGCTGCAGCTGGGGGGGGGGCTGAATACAACCTCTGGACAGATTAACAGAAACAGCACTTCCTGCCACATCAGATGAAACACAGCCGAAGAGTTAAAGTACTGAAATCAAGCCGGGTCCGAACCTCACAGGGTGAATATTGCTGGAAAACTAAGTTGCTACACGCTAACAGCTGTTCTCCTTTAAACAGGTGGAGTTTCCCACAACAGCTGAGTTCAAACATCTGAATAAACCTCACGTATTGAAGACTTACAGCGCCCAAATGACACCAAACCAAGTGAAACATAATGATTCACTTTAATAGCGAAGGTTTTCTGTTTCCACGTCACCTTAAACACAAACCAGGTGAAGACGACGTGCTGCATTCAGGGAGCTCCTGTTAGCTCAAATCTGCAGAGACCCCCTGGTGTTTGGACCGGACCTCCTCCTGTAAAGCGTGAAGACGTCCTGATGTTTCAGGATGAAGCTCCGTCAACAGAAGTAAACTGTATTTCACTTGATTTGTTGGACTTTAGGCGTTTTAAATCCTCCGCACTCGTCAGGCCGACCTGCCGGGAAGCTTGAAGCTCGTTAAGCACCGTCACGTACCAGCGACTCAGTGAAGTCAACCACAGGACAATAAATAGAGAAGACGAAGAGACGGCGAGGGACGCGTCTTCACCTCAGAGCCAGCGAGCTGTGGCCCGGCAGAAGAAACGCGACACTGAGTGAAGAAACGTTACCGCGACACTTTGAGATCGACAGAGGACAAGCAGCTGGAGGTGAGGAGGACTGGCGAGCTAACGTGCTAACGTGCTAATGTCTGTAAGAGTAGAAAAATAGGGTTAGAAAGGTGTGCTGCAGTTCCAGGATATAATGAACCCACCCCCCAAATAAAGCTCCTGAGGACTTAACGTCATCACATACAGGTTCAGGGGCCCGAGGTCGCTCACGTCCTCTGAAATGTGACATTTAAACATAATTATTCTGATGTTTCTGATAAACTGCGTCGTCGTGGTCGAGCTGCCAGTGCTGGTGACAAACATACAACTAGACAATCTTCACGTTTCAACAAATCTGCAACTCAAACTATCCGTTTTCCACCGAAGCGTGAAGAAGCTCCACCCTTCTGCAGACCTCCACCCTTCAGACTACGCCGCCACTTTGTTCTCCTTCTGGAAGACAAGAACAGACAGAAACACGTTATTGATCTTCAGCACCTTTAAATCCTGATCACCTCTGAAGGCGTTTTAGTAAACTACTGAATGTGTTTGTGTTAATAAAACATTAAAGATATAAAGACATTTGGTCTCCGGAGGATTTTACCCTGTATGCTGATAAGTCTGCAAACTCCCGGCCAGCCTGGTTTCCTCTGTACCCCCCCCTGAAGCCGCCCCCCCCCTGCGGCGGCCCGAACGACCCCCGGCTGGCCGAGCGACCACGACCTCCACGGAAGCCTGTGCCGCCGCGTCCGCGGTAACCCCCGCGTCCTCGGCCCTGACGAAGAGGGATCCCGAACGTCTCCGCGTTCATCCTCCTCTCCTCCGCCCAGGTCTGCCTCCGCTCCCTGCAGCGACGAAGATGAAAATGACGATGAAGAGCGGCGTCATCACAACACGAACACACGAGTCCGGCAGGTTACCGACGCCGGGTCACTCACCTCGGGAACACGGAGCCTCCGGACTTGTCGTTTGCTTTCCTGGAGAAGAGAAAAGATTAGCGGTGTGGCAGGTGGAGGACGGGGGCGTGTCGTCATGCCGACTCGTACCTCGTGTCGTCGCAGGAGATGTTGTCGAAGAAGGACTTGGACTTGTCGTAGTAGCAGTTGGGGCCGAGCGGGTCGCACTCCTCATCGGCGTTCCCCTCGCTGGTCTGGGTCTCCACGCCGGAGTCGCCTTTATCCTCTCCGTTCACCGCTTTCTCCGTCTTCTCGTCTGAGGGATGAAGACACTTTCACAGCAGCCGTTTACTGAGCTCATTAACTGATGTTAAGACGGAAGAAGAACAGATACGTTTCACAGCATCACGTTGTTGAGCTGCAGGTGAGTCAGACACCAGAGCTGCAGGTGAGTCAGACACCAGAGCTGCATCAATAACACACCTTTCAACTTCAGCTTGCTCTGAAACTCCCGGTCGATCTCCTCCTTGTTGAACTGTGCGTTGGCGCTCTCGAAGTCAAAGTCCTTCTCGAACTTCATGGGTCCGTCGCGGCGAACGTTGAAGCGCCCTCGGCCGCGGTGTCCGCCCCCCCGCCCCCGCCGGTTAGCCGGTGCCCCGGCAGCTACTGCTGACAGAACAACACGGGTTAAAGAGGTGGAGCAGAAACAGGAGGAAACACACGAGGCGGTGAACCGAACACAAACACCAACAGCAGCCGGGCGACAACACGAGGATCAATCAGGGAACATTCTCAGCTGTTCACCGAGCACCAAAACACCTCCGCTCCATTGACATGAACAGCATGTCAATCTGCACACACGTTCACCAGCACAGAAAAACAGGCGGCGGGATGAGTGCGCGGGCTCCGGCACAAAGCTGGAGGCATGCAGAGTCTGGACGGGTTCAGAGGGTTTAACCTGAGGAACGTTTACTGGGGTCCCGGCCGTCGCCTCGCGCCGGCTCGGGCTCTGGTTTGGGGGCTTTCGGGGCGTCTGTGCCTGGAATAGCAGAGTCTTTTAGTCTTTAGGCAACATGGTGCAACTAGTGTCCGACCTTCAGACAAAGAATCTCTGGAACAAAGTGTTAAAGTCTTTTCTACAGGTCTGCGGAGGTTTTTGCCTCTTTCTGCACAAAAAATCTGACGGGAAAATCTCTTCATGGTAAAACAAAGTGCTCTCACTCAGTTTTCTGTGTTCACAAACATCCGCTCTCCAGAAGAGCTGGAACCATCAACTTAACCAACTAGCTTAGTGAAGTATCAGCTGCGTCCTGAATCCATAATACAAACCAACTGAACTGTTTTAGCAGTATTTAAAAACCATGTGATTCTAACAGGAAAAGTCTGTTTGTGTGGAGATGTTTGTGAAGGAGAACAGCAGCAGATAACATCTGATTTGCTGTCAGTTAGAAACGTGCTCAGGAAGGAGACCTCAACAACTCACCTGAGTGGGTGAGCCCTGCAGGGGGGGCTCTGTCCACAGCAGTGATGTGAGAGGCGGAGATGGTCCGGGGAGCGGACCAGCCGTGGCTGCTGCGGCCCCCCCTCATAGTCTCCCCCCTCCTCGTGTCCACGCCGTCCTGGTGCTGGACCTTCTGGCTGCTCTGACCGGCGGTGGAGGGGGCCGTGCGACCGTGGGCGGGGCTCCTGCGTCCCAGCCCGGGGGCCGGAGCTGTGGTGGCGGCGGTCGGGGCAGACTGGATCACCTGTTCCAGGGTGGGGCTCTTCCGCAGAGGGTCCAGGCCGGGGCTGGTGCGGCCTGGGGGGGGTGGGGGGGCAGAGGTCAGTGGTACACAGGGTTGAAACCCTCTGAATCATAATAAACTATGACCTGGTTTGGTGTGAACACAAACTTCAAAGGTTCAACGTGCAAAGAAAGATTTATCTGTCAAACATCACAAACATCACAGATTAAAGGACTTGCTGGTCAGTGAAGCAGCTTCATCAGGGTGGAGTCGGATGTAATTGAGCACCACCCGGTGTGGCGAGTCGCTCCCTGCAGGGTTTCACCTTCAGTTACGAGGGTACCCAGATGCCGTGAGTCAGAGGCCAGAGCCAATGGCAGTGCTCTGAGACTGGGTGGAGGCGGTGATGGTGTCGCTCACTGAGCAGCCCGTACAGGAGGAACAGCAGAGGGCAACGACGCTCCACCCGGTTCCATTAAATGCACCTTGTTGCTCGGTTAAAGCCTGTTATCACCTGAGCGACGGCCTTAAGATGTGCAGACCTTCATTACATGTTTAATATGAAAAAAGTATGAAGCTGGAAGCAGTTTGTCTTCTATTATCCACGTTATTATTCTGTTGATCTACTCTTCATAAAGAAAGGCTGTAGTGTTGATGCAGTTATTCTGACCGGTGTTTCTATTATTGTGTCCACCACACCGTTACAATCAATGAAGAGAAGCTCACACTTCCTGTCACCTCTGCAGTCCACTCAAACAATATATTTATATTAAGATGAGTTAGACTGCTGATCAGCTGTTTGTGTTGACGTCTGAGTTACAGCGTTTACTGGACCCTCGTCACAACTATACACTGTCACTGTGCATGTGGGGGGGGGGGGGGGGTCAGGCTGGAGCAGCCCCTCCTTGTTTCTATGGCATGCTTTACGTGGTCCCAGAGCCACAGAGAGACCCTGGACCCTTGGATATCATGCCCAGCTGACCCCCAAAGTGCTGTGCTTACCAACACCAACTGGTCCAAACTGGGGGGAGATCAGGGGGCTGGCGCTGAACTGGTTATATGCAGGAACTGGAGCCCGGTTGAAGAGGCCATAGGAACCGGCAGACTGGAACGGGGTCGGGGCAGCTGCAGCAGAAGAGGAGGAGCTGGAGCTCATGGACGACTGAGGGCGAAACAGAGACGTCACACAGTAATCCTACATTTCCCATCAGGCCCCACGGGTCCTCTGCAAAGGTACCTGCACAATAGCCGGGTCCTGAGGAAGAGAGCATGTTGGTTTGGGCGGCTCGCACACAGTCAGGTCCTTGATGTCGCTGCCTCTGAAGATGATGTACTCGAAGATGTCGTCTCGCGGCGGGATGGGCCGGTCGGTGGGCCGGTCCTCCGTCCCAAAGGACCGCACTAACAGGGAGGAGCCCAGTTAGCATGCTGGGTCATTCACAGGTGGACAACAACAACACTCACCCACTCATGGTTTATATGTAAATAATAATATTGATTGACCGATTTGCAAAGTAAACTGGTACAGCCCAGTGTGTGTGTGTGTGTGTGCGTACACACACACACACACACTCTCTGGCTGCTCACCAGCGGCTGCGGAGGTGGAAGTTTCATTAAACAGCTTGTCGTTATAATCTGTTGGTGAACAGGTGAGTGCGCACTGAGTGACGTCAGGTGTGCAGCCTGTCGTTAAGCGGCTTCGTTAGTGAAGGAAGCTGAAAACTTGGCGGCAGTTCCGTGAACGTTACGTCAGCGTTTGTTTTGGGTTTAACATGCCACTGCTTACCTGCAGCTAGCCAACCTGCTAACGTTAGCTGTCGAGCTGGAAAGCTGACTCATGTTTCAAACAAACTTTATCCTGCCTACGTGGTTTTAGAGAGAATTAAAACGCGTCTTTAAACGACCGTTTTCGTTCCTGCAATAAAGTTTAACGTTGCAATTCGCTTTCATGACTAATGTTTTAGCATCCTAGCGAACTAAAGGTAACGCTACGGCTTGCTGGCATAAACCTGTTAGCGTATGCTACCAAACTAATGCTAGCCGCATGGCTAACGTTATTAATGCGTTTACGTCGCAGCTCTGGCACCACTAGCATGTTAATCTTCATTAATAAAGTGTGGACAGAGACTGCACAGAGGCGGCGGGATGCTAGCTGGTGTACCTCAGCATTAGCCGGCTAGCCGTGTTACCTTTAGCAAGTGCGACAGTCGAGTTCTCGGTGTCGATGGTGTACAAGATCCCTTCGTAGCGGATCTCGGCCTTCGAAATTAGGCTGATTTTGCTGCCGAGGTACGGCGTCCCGCCGCTCATGGTGTCTTCTGGAAGTCGGCGGTCGGAACACGGAACACAGAGTTCGGCTCCTCCGAACCGCGTGACCCAAAGAACTGATTCCACAACAAGAGTCTCCGGTTCGTGCTTTTCCAGCAGCTCGCTCTCTCCCCGCTACAACATGGCCTCCTCCTCCTCCATCCAACGGCTCTGCGCGGGGGCTGACGGGAAATCGTAATCTCGCGGGTGTACGCTGCGCCGCGAGATCTAGATGTATGCAGGATAGAAGAGCAGATTTAGGCACGATATTATTGTCTTTAATGGGATCGTGAGATACTGGCAGGACCATTTAGTTCATTTCTCGGAGTTTTAACAACACGAAGAAAAGTTTATTCTACATTTACTCACAGATTACACAGGCAGATTTTATTATTTTACTCAGTAATGTTAAATGTGACTTTTTTTAGGTCAAGAGTTAAGCATTTAAACAATTAGACAAAACATAATTGGAATATAAAACAGTTATATATAAACAGAAAATATTACCTGTGAAGAACAACATGTTAAGAGAATAACGTTTTTTATGTCCAGTCAGAAAAATCTTAAATGTTGCATAAAGTCTTGGATTCTGCAAACTGGGAAGAAAAACTGAATAATGTAGTCCGAAGGAATGTATGAATGGAAATTAGAGCCAGGCATGGTCGATATCATCATTTTAGCATGTCACGATATATTGGTATCTGCATACATCTAAAAAGCAGTGCAGTATCAACATGTCTCATTACAGTTAGTCCACCAGAGCACTGACGCTGTACAGTGTCTCTTTATATCTTGGTCATTATTCTTTAAGAAGCAAGTTTAAAGTAATGTGAAGTATGTAACAGCCTTAAGCAAACAGAAACTCTGAAAGTAAAGTAACTGAACAACACAACACTTACACATGCTTCATTTAGGGCTAATGATGTACACTAATGATTACTTGAATTATTCACTTCATTTGATGTAACTCGTTGAAGTTGTCGTGAGGCAAAACATTAAAACAAATGAAATAAACCTTGAAACCAGGTGTGAGATCTCAGAAACTCTATTTGAGAGTAAAGTCTGTTTTACCTGCGGTACTCACCTGTACGCAGCGCCTCGGCCAACGCGTCGGATCTATTTCTTCTGTTTCTATGCTCAAAAACAACACGGATCCTCCGCGCATGCGTACATTCTAAAATACGATTTGCACAACGGTCCAACATCAAAGATGGCGGGAGCCTCCGACCCACTGGAGGACATGCTCTTCAATGAGGTGGATGAGAAGGCAGTTAGCGACTTAGTTGGCTCTCTGGAATCACAACTGGGCGACAGAAAGGCTCCCGCTGCTTCTTTTTCCGACGGGAAACGGGACGGAGCTCCGCCGGCGGCCGGTCAGTTCTCAGGGAAAGTACGCGATCAAGTGGGGTCTCTGGAGCCGCCGCAACAAGGGCATCCAAAAGCGGGGTTAAACCAGGAACCCGGCGCTAATGAGCCGCTCTCCGGCAAAGCCCTCACCTCCTCTACCTCCCCCGTCGCCACCGGGGCCGTGATCACCGCCGGAGCGGGTCTGCAAACAGTTGGAGCCTCTGCCCCCTCCTCCGCACCGGGACCCGTAACTTTGGCCACTCAGTCCGCGGCTGCTAGCTTCCACCGGGCTGCCGTCCTGGGTCCGAGTCCGGCTCCCAGCGCCAGCGTCGCCCCCGCGGAGGCGATCCGGACCGCGTCTCCCGGACTGCAAAGTTTAAACGGCAACTCCGGAGCCGTAAAGTTGGTGAACTCGCCCGCGGTCCCCCCACCAGCCAACACTGTTATAAGTGCTGTCGGTGCTGGCGGCGCCACCATCATCGCCTCCATGGCTTCACAACCTCACTTTCCTGTACCTCAGTCCTCGGCTCCCGCCGTGACTCTGCAGAGGCACCCCAGCACGGTGGCCGGCGTCGCCCAGAACGGAGTGGACCCCAAGGGTGCCCAGCTGGTGAGCCAGGGTGCCCCTGCCCCCTCAGCCTCCAGCTCTCAGGTCGTGAACCACAGCAACCCTCTGATGCACACCGCGATGTTGGTGCCCAGCCAGCCTGGTCCTGGAAACCCTGTGATCCTGACCAGCACCCCTCCGCCTGCTGCAGCCCCCATCAGCCAGCCTCAGACTGGGACCAGTACAGCTACTGTGACCCTGGCTGCTGCCGGGCTGAAGCCTGCTGTGAACGGCGTGGGCCAGCCTGCGGTGGCCGTGGTGAGGCCGCCGGGCGCTCCTGTGGTGGCCACCCCCATCCAGCAGCAGAGACCCGGGCTGGTGGCGAGCTCCCCCAGAGTGGCGGCTCCTCAGCCTCCGCTGGCTGTCCGGCCTCAGCAGCAGACCACCATCCAGCTGCCCCCCGGGTTCAGCATGCCTCCTGGTGAGCAAACGCCTGCTTCACCTCACCTGGTGACTCACCTGTTGTGGGGTGTTGACATGAGATGAGTTCCCATCACAGTCCAGTCACACAGCGAGATCAGCGCTCGGAGGAGGTTTCACATCACTTCCTGCTGGGCTCAAGGTTTTCCAGAATCCTCAGACTCCTTGAACACCTGGATGAAAAATAAGGTTGTTAAGTTGCTCCTGTCCAGGTGGCGGGACAATATACGCTTTGTGAAAACCCCGTTTGTGTTGCAGCAGGAGTCCTTGAGGAGTCTGGAAAATCCTTGAGACCATCAGGGAGGGATGTGTGAGGCTCAGCTGTGAGTCTGGATGGTGATTGACGAGAGAAGGATCTAAAGAGCTCAACTAGTGTCGCTGCTGCTGACGTCACTCCATTCATTGATTAGTCGATCGATGGAATTATTTAGATAATCAAATAATTGTTTAAGTAATTTTCTGATCAGACGTCTGCTGGATCAGAACGAGTCAGAGGTCCGACGCTTTAATGTTCTGATGTTAACGACTTGCAGTCGTCAATGTTTCCCGATCGATTAATCTGTAAAGAACTGACAGTTTTATATTGAATGTAACTGTTCGTAAGAGGCACCGGTGTGGGTTCACAGCGCACCTGGAGTTGTTCGTTGTGCAGCAGCATGTCTGTGAGGGTTAGAAAGGACCTGTGCAGGTTCATCACCGCATGGTTGTAATGAAACGGGTTCATCTACGGGCCGCGATCTCAACTGATCAATAAAACGGCGGCTATGAAAGTGAATGAAAAGGATTTATAATCTTCGTCCGACACTGAAACCCAAAGATTCACTTTTCTGAGAAACAACGAAGGAACAAAGCAAAGATGTCGCTTTCCGTCCTCAGACCATCAGCCGGTCCTTCGCCTGGCAGGTGCAGGTACTGACCGCTGTGTGCTCCTCCTGCAGGTATGGTTCTGGTCCGGACGGAGACGGGTCAGCTGGTGATGGTCCCCCAGCAGGTTCTGGCCCAGGCTCAGGCCAAGACACAGCAGAGCCAAACGGTGGCCAACATCAGCCAGAGACCCGGCACACCGACGGCCGGGGCCACCATCCGGGTCACCACGGCCACCACGGTAGGTCTGGCACACCTGCAGGACCCGGGTCTGATCAATCACACGCTGGTAATGCTCACGTTTAGACGATCCGGTGTCCAGAGCCGGTCCGGGAAGGTTCTACCGGACTGAATCGGTATCGGCTGAAATAAAAGCAGTCCGTTTCAGATTCTTTGATTACTGAAGTCAGATCAGGTCATTATCAGATCAGAGTCAGCAGATAATCGATATTATTATCAGTCTGCCTGAAGATGTAACTGCTTATACAAAGATTTCCCATGATGCTTTGCTGTTACACGCTGTCCCCTGTGGTCTGCAGGCTCCTCAGACCGTCCGCCTGGCCTCCCCCGCTCAGACCAGAATGGTTCAGTCCCCCTCTGCCACCACCGTACAGGTGTGTTTGTCCTCTTCACCTGCGTCACACGTGATTCCTGCAGAGGAGTTTGTGACCAAAAGAATCCCGATCAATAAATCAAGGTATCGGTCGTCTGCCGGTTTCTCTCCTTCACGCTGTTTGTTGTTTCCCAGAAGTCCATCACTGTGGCCCCCGGCGGTGCAGCCGTGTCGGTGAAGATGACCCCCCCCCAGAAGGCCCAGACTGTGATCACAGCGGGGGGGGCGCCCGTCACCAAGCCTGCCGGTGTCCCGTCTGCCCCGCTGACCAGCACGCCGCCCGCCGCCGCCACGCCCCCTGGCAGAGTCACGGTGGTGTCCCAGGTCGGCTCAGTCCGCCTGTCCTCAGGTTCTGCAGGTGCAGCCGCGGCCCGACTCATGACAGATGTTGTTGCTTTTTACAGGAGATGCAAGAAAACGTGAAGAAATGTAAGAACTTTCTCGCCACGCTGATCAAGCTGGCGTCCCACAACTCCCCCTCCCCGGACACCTCCAAGAATGTGAAGGCCCTGGTCCAAGACCTTCTCGTAAGCCGCTCCCCTACACCACCTTCACCAAACTTCTCGGGTGGAGTTTAACGTGAGTCTAACTTCCGCTCTGTGTTTGTTCAGGACGCCAAGATCGAACCCGAGGAGTTCACCACCCGACTGCAGGCCGAGCTCAAGTCCTCCCCACAGCCCTACCTCATCCCCTTCCTGAAGGTACGGGCCACCAGCTGCTGCTACTGATGCTAATGATGCTAATGCTACTGGTAGTTAGCAGTACTGCTGCTAGCTACTGTTGGTTAGCAGTACTGTTGGTTAGCAGTACTGCTGCTAGCTACTGTTGGTTAGCAGTACTGCTGCTAGCTACTGTCAGTTAGCAGTACTGTTGGTTAGCAGTACTGTTGGTTAGCAGTAGTGCTACCTACTAACACATGTTCCTTCTGCTGCTGTTAGCTTAAATATGCTTTGCTTTGCTGTTTTTACACTTGTCAATCATTTGGTCAGTAAAATGTCATAAATACTGAAATATCTGTCCCTGAAGCTGTTGAGGTTGAGGTCTTTAACTTGTGCAAGATGCAAAGATCATTGATTTATTATCACATGAGTGTATTACTGCGTGTAGTGTAGTATTACTGCGTGTAGTGTAGTATTACTGCGTGTATTACTGCGTGTAGTGTAGTATTACTGCGTGTATTGCTGCGTGTATTACTGCGTGTATTACTGCGTGTAGTGTAGTATTACTGCGTGGAGTGTAGTATTACTGCGTGTATTACTGCGTGTAGTGTAGTATTACTGCGTGTATTAATGCGTGTAGTGTAGTATTACTGCGTGTAGTGTAGTATTACTACGTGTC
>JAVQJD010039182.1:0-12035 GCA_036023655.1 Nannoperca australis | reverse complement strand
GGCTGGTTGGAGAAAGAATTAAGGCGAGGACAAGATGGTAGGCTGGGGAGAGGAAGATTGCAGGTTTTTGAGTTAGATTTTGCAATGTAATCACAGGGATGGGGGGCGGTGTGTGGGGGTGGTGGTGGAGGAGGCAGGATGGAGGTTGGAGGAGTGCACTTGGGGATGGCGGCTGGCGGGCGGGAGGGAGGGATGGGATGCAGCGAAGGCGAGTAATGACAGCTGGGTGGAGGTAGAAGAGATGCGATTACATGAGCAGGAAGGGATTGAGATGAGAAAAGTCGCGAGGAAGCTTGGGAATAAAAGACAGGAATGTGCTCACGTCATTCATCCTAAATCACAAGCATTTTTAAATAAGATATTCCTCTATTCACTAGCTCCTGATGCCCTTGATCAAAGCTAAAATTGCAAAGCGCATGCATGTTAATTACCCAGAGATTATTCATTCAGCACCCTCTGTGTGCACAAAATGAATGAATATCTTTGGTATTCGTTAGAGGAGGAGGCAAACAGCACAACCCCCCCACCCCCCACCCCGCTCACCCTCAGCCCTGCTAACATTGTGGTGTGAAAAGCCTATTACTAGTCTTCACCAGCAGCTTATCCCTCACCATTGCAGGGAAGATTTTGGCCGAGCAAACATGATTGGCTTCTTTGCTCTGGAAAATGAGAGATGCTAAATCCGCAACCATAACCCACTTCTTGCCTCGTGCACAATAGAAAGTCTGGAGGAGATGACTCCGAGCAGTTTGAAAAACCTCCAGCATCCTCTCATGCTGGCGTTAACACCCTTCTGAGGACATTTGTTTGACATTACAGCAGCCAAAGACGTGATGGACAATGTCCTGTAAGACCGAGTTTCAACAGGGGTAATGGGAGATAATATTTTTATGGCCTGTTCAAAAAAAGGAGACAGATGCATTTTGAGATTTTTATGTGCATATGAAAGAGGAAGCTGAAAGCTTTGGACTTGCTCCAAAATGGCTGCCTTATCACTTTCAGAGCTCAACGGCATCTCTATTTCTGTCTCTGTCTAGGTCTTCCTTCTGTTTCTCCATATCATGTCTATCTGACGAAGACTCCCAGTGAGCTTCTGTTCTGTCCAAATGCAGAGTGAAATTATTGCTGAAAACTTAATGCAAATGAGATATCTGGGAAAAGAAAAAAAGATAAACGTAGCCTATTAACACCCTCTTATAAAATCAAACATTGTGCACACTGAGTACGTGGACAGGGCTCTCCACCACAGATCAGTGCAAATGCTTTTACTCATCCACTGCTATGAACGTCACACCTAGCTGTGTCATGTCCTCCTGGTCTGTTCAGTTCCTGCCCTCGGGTCTCTTATGATTTTCCACACCTGCTCCCCATTACTCACCTGCCCCTCCCTCGTTAGCCACTTTCCTATTTATACACCTATCCCCTTTCATTGTTCTCTTGTTGGTTCGTACTGTTTGTGATATGTATAGTTTCCCTGTTCCTGTGTTGCCTGTAGAATGTTTCCGGTGCTTCTGTCGCCAAACCTGGACTTACCTGTTGTCTGTCTTCCTGCCTGGCTGCCTATCCGTGACTGGTCACCCTCCGGAACGGCTCTCCACGTTTGGTCGTCCTCCAGGCCGTTTGCCTGGGGTTTCCGGCTTGGCCTCTGTCCTCCTCAAAGGCACAGATCATTGCAACTTCCCGGATTCGACTCCATGCCGCAGACCTTTGTTGCATGTCATACCTCTCTCGCCCGTTGTTTCCTGTCTGCCTCTGTACTGTCCGTTATCCAATAAAGGCAAAAAGGCCCCCTGAACCAACATTAAAAAACACAGAAATGAATGTGCAAAAAACTATTCTAAACACTAAAGCGGATCTGCAACGTTCTGAAACTAGACGAGACAGTGTATCGTTTCCATAGCAACGACTCTGTATTTCCATTCTATTTGCCAGATTTTCAGGGTTTTTTGTAGCTACATATACATTATAGCGTCTTAAAATATAAGTGAGGATAATGATAGTGAGGGTCACATCACACTGCTGCAACTTTTCCCTGCAATGTTCTCAAAAGGTTTCGTCTCGCCATGAATCTTTGGTCTAAACTGAGCTTAAGTCTAGCCAAACTTGACAGGTGGCCAGGAACAGTATCCCCAGACGAACGAGTGCTCAGACTCATGTCTGACTCTAGTACATGAACAATTTGGTGAGCACCAAAGCCAAGCAATATTTTCAGTTGAGTCAAGTATACATGACACAGCCATTACTGGTGGACTCTGGGAGTTACTGTCCTTTGACCTTGTCCTGTTTGTATCTAAGCCTCCTTCAGATAATCTCTACACTCACAGTTTGAAGATTCACACATCGCTCATTTCACATGATTCCAGAAGGCTGTTTTCTATTGGATCGAATTTACTGTTTGAAGCTTTCCCCAAAATCCTTGAAACATGTTCAATAAGAGAGCTTCAGAGGGAATGATCTGTGTAATCATCCTCTCAAGCTTGTGTTATTGTGCGTCTGCAGTCCAACAAGCTGGAGTCCAAATGAAAGATTCCAAGTCCTTTAGATACGGTAACAGACATGTTGAACCCACATCCAGACAGGTGTGTGTATAACAGAAATAGGCATTGATGCTCATTTGTGAGTGTGTGTTCTAGGGCATGTGTGTCCTCCCAATGTGCGCGTGTGATGTGTGCACACCTGCAGTACCTGTGTAAGCTTGAGACTGAGCAGACGTTGCTGCATCTGTATGCATGTGCGTGGTTGTTTACAAGTTTGCACGAGAATGTTTGCTTTTGCGTGTGATTGCATGTGTGCTTCAGCGTGGATGTGTGTAAGAGAGCAGATGTTGTGTGTGTGTGCTCTGCTGAATGACTATGCATGTGTTTGCAGAGTGTCTGGGAGATGGAGGGCTTTGGCTTTCATTTGGGGGTTTTTGTTCCATACTTGTCTTAGGGGGGCTGCAGGGGATATATCTGTGCACTCGCCTTGACAAACATCAATTATTAAGAATCTGCTCAGAATGCTGATTTACAAAACAGAGGCATGTGTATGTATGCGATCACCGGCGTTTTGTTTTGAAGTTGTTTTATAAAGATTTAAAGGTGCACTGCTAGATTTACTCACTCCCATGACTTTAAATTAAATTTTATTGCTCACTGTCGATCTGTCAATTTGTCAGCTCCAAGCAACCACTTTTATTTTTAATCACATCAGCGCTGAGATTAACTCAAGGGAGCCGGCAGCCATAATCAATTCTTTTTTATTAATAATTAATCCACTGTGTGTGATAAAATATTCCGTATCAAGTGCAGATGTTAAATGTGGATTTTTGAGAGAATCAAGGAAATTGAACTATATATTTTTGTTTACGCGGCTCATCATTTGTCTTGAAAGGGATGCCAGAGCAGGCGGGGTCATGTTGAGGAACCGCAAAACACACGCTGAGATGGACAGACTCAGCGTGTGCTGGGATACTGATCATTAGCTTGTGAAAAATGAAAACAAGGATGCAGAGACATGGTCAGGAGAGGAAAAAGGAGAGATGAGAGAAAGAAAAAAGACAGAGAACAACGCAGCACGAGCTGCTATAGGCTCAATAAAAGCGCTACAGGCAGCAGACTCGGGGTCAGCGCTAAGCTTTACATGAAGCGCACTAATTGTAACATTCCTGCATTCCTGCATTCCTGCTGCCATCCATCACCATCGAAACCAGAGACAAACTGTAGAACCGTGTTCAGAGCTCAGAAAATGACACCCAGAGAGAAGGAGCTGACCCGTATCCTCTCTAAAAAGAACCACAGTTTCTTTGTTAGTGGCAGACACATTTCCCAGCAATAAGAGGAAGAAGGAGCAGAGGCAAAGGGGGAGGGGGGGGGGGCTCAAGGTTAAGATGGCTTGTTATGTTTTATGGTCCTCGTTAAAGACGCAGAGAGCTTGCAGGGAAGTAGTTGAATATATGTATATATAGTTTTTTTTCTTTTTTTCTCTTTGCTGTGAAAAGGTGTTCAGCAGGGCTCCAGTCAGGGTCCCATCTGATCCTGATCCTGCATGCACTTAATCTATTTGGCTTAATGATGCTGGCGTTATTCTGCGTTTTTCTTTTTGTCAACATAAAAGAAAATAAATAAAAGATCACCTTGATCACTTCATTGTACTGTGAGTGTTCACTTCCTGGGTTGGCCTCAAGGTTAACATGGCTTGTTATGTTTTATGGTTCTAGCTAAAGATGCAGAGAGCTCACAGGAGATTGTTGAATATATATATATATATAATTTAATTTTTTTTCTTCTCTTTGCTGCATAAAGGTGTTCAATAGGGATCCAGTCAGGGCCCCACCTGATCCGATTTGCCTCAAGTGTCCACACACACAAAGCTGAAGGTGACTTCCACCCAGAGCCCCGAAATTCATTCATTTTTTTCAATTGGAGATGGTTATATTTCCTTAGAGGTGCAAATTCTTTGTGTGTGTGAGAGTGTGTGTACCTTTTTAAATGCAGTCTTATTACTTTTCAATGACACTCCAACTGCTTTTTTCATTATTATTTGTGTTGTAATAATGCTTAACCTGGGTTGCTGTAGTGAATGACATTGAAATATAACCTCCCGAATGGATATTTCCTTTACCTTTCATGTTGAAGTGCATACTGTGCCAGTTACTGTAATTGCATGGAGAAAGATAGAGGCTAGAGTGAGCATTCACTTTATATTTTGCATTCTCTGCTGTGCATTATTAGTTATCTCAGAGCAGTTCTTATTTAAGAACATTATTCAGAGATTGGAAGTAGTCTGGATATTGAGCCAAATTGGACACAGTGAGCAACTGCAGACAGTCACACCAGCCAATCACAAACTTCTGTTATAACACAGAATTTGAGACCTGCCTTGGTTTGAGAGTCATTTAATTAAACAAGGCTTTGCATTCACACTATATATTTTGGTATATTGATGTAGACACTTTTTATTGCTCACCTGCAGTTTGAATCCAGAAATGTATTAACAGGATGGTCTGCTGAGATCTAAATGTCTTTTTTACATTGAAGAGTTCTGGTTTAACAAACAGACACACGAGTCAGCCCTCACTGAAAGAGACAGTAAGAAAATAGGTGGTGGGGTTAGGCAAAGAAAAGAAAAAGAGGAAAAGGAAAAGAAAAGATGGAAAGTGCAAAATACACTATAAGCTGGACAAAGAAGAAAAGGCATTTAAAACACATTAAAACACACTGTTTTCCATGCAATATTAAAACTGCAGTGATGCCTTGCAGTTTTTCATTGGCACCTAACTAGCCTAACAAAGCTTGTCTGGCTCATTTCTAGCTTTATTGCATTTTCTTTTCTTTCTTCTCCTCTCTTTCGTCATTATTTTCTTTCTTAATTATGCATCCTAACCTCACATTTTAGACAACTTCTAGGATTTACATGCACTGTACACTGACACATATTCTATATATGTAATATATAGTAAAGTACACATAAAGTTATTTGCAGTAAATGTAGTGGTAAAACATATTTCACTGCTTCCAGTGTGAGAATTGGGATGATGTAGCAGCAAACTGCAAATGGAAAACATCAAAGCTAGATTGAATAAGAATAGAAAATAAAACAGGAAGGTAGGGTGGAAGAAGTATTCATATCCTGTATTTAAGTAAAAGTAGTGACATAATAATTAAATAAAATTACATTACATCATTCAAAAAGCAGTCTTCATGAGTAACAATCAAAGTTAAAGTTTAACAGAAAATATTCTTGCATCCTTAAGTATTATTAAGATTCTAAATCTCAACTGTGTGGGCGTGAATCAGATTTGATTCCCCATGTGAAATAACTTTCACAAGTTCAAACCTTTAATGTTGTTGCTGGCCACGGTGGAGGTCATTTGAACCACTTCACAGTGTTGAACAGTTTGATCTACAACAATATAATATGTTTTATAATGTAAACCTATATTTTGTTCATAAAATCGTAATCTGCAAAGTAACTAATAACTATAGCTGTCAGAAAAATGTACTGGAGTAAAAAGCACAATATAACCCACTGAAAAACAGTGGAGTAAAACATAAAGTAACAGAATACAGCAAACCACCACTGAAACTGCCCATTTAGATATAATCTCTAAATTAGCATTTTAAAAAGATTGTCAAGACCTCTTACAAATAGCAGTGAGGGCTCAGTGTAAATCAGTGTGTCTCGGTAGAAAAAGAACAATTTTGTTAAAGGTAAATTATGATGTCCTCAGAGTCATTAAAAGGAGCTGCTCAAGTTGAGGAAATCATTTACAATTTGTGCATCACTGATTAAATAAAATTCCAGGAGGGAGAGAGGCTGGTTGTTGTTGACACATTTGGGAACGTCATTTTAAGCCCGTTTTCATTTCCACGGCTTTGCTATCTCCCTCGGCTGCTCTCTGCTATTTGCCGTGTGGCTGGAGCCAAGCCAACCCCATTACTCCTACAAGACTTTAACTCGCGGCCTCATTGACAGGGATGTGACAACAAGCCTTTAGACAGAAAGGAAATCATTCATCATTAACCATGCAGCCGTGGAGGAGACAAACACATCTGTGCCAGCGATAAGGCCTCGCCGGCGTCCCGCCGCACCACTCGACACCTGTTTCACGTGAGCTGTTTGGCTTCCTCACCTCTGCCTTGCTTTTGTGTTTGGGAATGCTAATTGCCCAATGTCCTTCACAAATCCTTGTTGAGAGCCTCGCCAGTGAACAGACAGGGAGGGAGACAAAGAGGTGAGACACAAACCGCTACAAAGAGGAGGGCACTGGTAAGACTTTTACAAAGAGCACTTAGATATTGCTGGATGTTTTGTATAATACCTTCTTTGAAGAGCTTTCTCAAGAGATATTCTAAAAGCCTGCAGTAATCCTCCCCCCGCCATGTCTGGGAATGAATCAGCATCAGTCCAACAGTGGTAAGATGAGATAATCTCCCACATGTCTCTCTACTCGCTTCCATTCTATCAGCATCTTTACTTCAAAATGGAGACATACTCTTTAGATCCCTGCTTTGCAGTAGGCTAAACTTTAGCATTTGTTTTCATTCCATTTAACGACACTGATTCTTTTTTCCCACCACTGCCGCTGGGCAGTGTTGTTATTAGTGCGGTACTAGACGTCAATCAGCTGAGAGGCAAAAAAGCCTAGGAATGTCTCTTTTTAAAAGAAGTATGTTTTTGTTATTGACTCAGCACCAAAGGAGCTGGGATTGGGTGATTGTTAACACATCCATCTGTGTTTCAGGCCCAAAGCAATGGTTATATTGGGTTACCTCATCTCGCAACACGCCACTAATCATCCCTCTACCTACATGTAAGTGACAGCGAGGCTGCTTCCATACTAGCTGTATTAGACTGCCAGTCCTAAATCAGTCCCGTAAAGTCCCATGATTTTAATCATTCATGGGTCAGTCAGTCCATCACTTTGGTCCAGATTGAAATGTCTCAACTACTACTGGATTAAATTCATGGTCCCCAGAGGATGAATCCTACTGATTTTTAGGATTGGATGTATTGCAATGAAATTTGGTACAGATATTCAGGGTGCTGTGGGGATGAATTCTGTTGACCTTGGTGATGCCCTGACCTTTATTTCGTAATTTTGAAATAATATTATGTGCTCAGAGGATGAATCGTAATGACCTTGGCGACCCCATGACTATTCATCAGGTTAAAATTGTACTACTGTTTAATACAATGGTTTACGACCAAATACCCACAAAACTAATGACATTCCCATCAGCCTCATTAAACTCTTTGTGGCTTGTGCTAATTAGCATACTAATATGCTAAACTAAGATGGTGAACATGGTAAACATCATACCTGCTATAGATAATTGTGAGCATTTAGCTCACAATTAAGTGAAGGGTGTAGGTTTGGTTTCAAATGGTCAATTGGTTGGAATTACTTAATGGACTTTCAAAATTAATAGAAAATGCATGTAAATTATGGTAATAAGTATTAATACAGTAGAATGACATAAATATTGTCATTACCTGATACTTTATAATCTGTCCATTACTAGCTTATCTTTGACTGATGTTAAATAGTGTCTTTTTAGTAGAATACTGACTATAATTAATAACATACATCACACCTTGTTTTCTTTTTTGTTGGTTATACATGCAGAGGAGTTTGAAGTATTATTACAGCGCCAAGTAGTGTCTGCAGGTCTTCTTCTGAGGCTGCTGGTATAAGCTCCACCAATCAGAGGGAAGAGCCTGTGAGACATGTAGCCTGAGAGGAGAAAAAAGTCAGAAAATCGCTTAATGTTCCTCCTAAAGCTTATTTATTAATAACACGGTAATACTTGGCCTAGATGAGCATTTTAACATTTTCATTAACTCATCTCAAAAAAATGTTCTACAGTATAAATGACAGCCTCACAGATCTGTTAGCATGACTGTATGACTCTAGATTCTAGTCTTTTATTGTAATTATGCACAATCAAGCTCAGATGTTTATCAGAGTCTATCAAATTATTCAAAAAATAGATATTTAGTATTACATAACTTTCTCCTAAATAAAGGTCACCCTATTAATATTGTCAGCGTAAGAGAGCGTGACTGGTTGCACAGGGATGAGTTGGGGACTCACATCGGTGCCTCAGGACATGTATGGGTTTGCTTATTAGCAAATGCTGGCATGCTAACACGCTAAAATGAGATGGTGATTGTGCTAAACATTACACCTGCTTAGAATCATCTAGGTAACATTGTAACTCTGAGCATGTTAACATGCTGATGTTAGCATGTAGCTCATAGCACTGCTGAGCCTAAGTACAAGGCTGCACAGAGTGGCTATTGTGGCTGTGACTTCTTCACCTCCCTGTCACACTGTGGTGTATTGCTTTGCTATTTCCTTGAACCACCTGCCAGAACTGTTATATACACAGTGAAATGTGCAGACTGTGATTTGATCCCATATATCCCTGTGCAGATTAGGGCAGTGTCAGTACAGGATTACCCTGGTAATTCATGTAATGCTGCTTCGCCACAGTTAATTTCCCTGTGGATGAGTGGAGAGAGTTGAGTTATACACCAGCCGAGCTCCCCAAACTACAGTGTATCATTCCCTCACAGTTCTTCATCTCCTCAACATGTTTGGTATGCATAAGACATGTCTTAACAGCCTGTCGTGTATTTATTATGGGCATACGGCTCCGGTGATTGAGGTGTGGAGCCGTCTTTCCATTGAGCAATGAGCTGCTGAATGCAAATAGCATATTTGTAATCATCAGGCAATCATCATGTAGTCAGAGTTCCAATCATCATTGTCATCTGGCTTCTCTCTTAAAGTTATGATGTTACAGAGAGGAAGTAGCAATGGATAAAATCAAAACAAGGCAATGGTTAATGTAGCTAGTGAAAGAGAGACGCAAATCGAGTCATAACTCTGTGTTAGACTCAGAACTGAGCTGATTAGCGTCAAGTCAAAAGCATGTAGTTAAGCTAACGACTCTATGAAGCTGGATGTTTGCGTTGAAGAGGCCACGAGAGAAGACAAAATCCCCTGTAATTATCACTCCCTGTGGAAATTAAGGCTGACCTTTCTAAGTAAGTAGCTGCTAATAGAATCCAGGGCTGGAATAACTCACATATTCAGTCACAGAATGTCCCGTCAGCAATATTACAGCTGATTTAAGGCAGGACGTGAGGTTGGGAAAGGTCTTTTCTTAGAGTTGATAAAATAAACTGAAGAAGTGCATCAAAAAAAATAGAAGAAAACCCAATAGCTGGTGATGCTGGAGAGACTAACAAGCGACTGACACTTTGGCATTGGCTGAATTGCCACCCATGCATTTCATTGCAAGTGTCTCAGTGAGGCAATTTCTAGATAATGATGACCAGCTGCAGCAGCCCTATTAGCCCTCAAATATTTTAATTGGCCAGGCCAAAGTGTGTGTGTAAAGTGTAGGCTAGCGCTCTAGGTCCACTATGTGTAAAACTTTTCTTTTTTAACCTCAATACATAAATGCACAGATGCATGAATCTCTGTAAACCTGCATGCAAACAAAACATATCCAGACAAATACTGTATGAACACACACCCACATTAATTTATACAGACCTAGAAAAGGCTTGCAGAGTATTTTTGCCCCTGGCAACCATAATTCTCTGCTGATTACACTGAGTGTGGTTTAATGGAAGCCCCAATAACCCAGGCTGGAGAACACACCACCATAACACACACAGAAACACACACACGGAGTGAGAAGCTGGAGAACGGTGCTGTCAGATAGAGACAGAAAGAGGACGTAGAGATTAAATTCTGCCGAGAGTTTTTTGTCTGTGAGATTGGTTCTTAACGTCCCCAGCTCCCTTCACAGTCCCTATTAGTGCAGTGAAGAAGAGCGAGGACGGAGGGAGGGCTGGAAAAAAATAGGAAACTTCAACAGAGACGGTAGTTGGAGGATACTTAACAATGTTATTAATCCATTAATCCTTGTTTGACATTTGCCAATGTATCACCCCTGATTGCTCTTTCTTTTAGAGCTGCGGGCTACAGTAGGTGTGTGTATTTGTGTCTACATCTTCTTTTTTTTCCTTATTAGCTTTCCAGTGTCCTCACCCTAATGGAAAGATGACGGAATCCAACCAAAGAACAGTTTGCCTCCAAATGCACATGGTTTAGCTCAGGGTTAAAGGTTGGCACAATAAATTGTTTCTGGAGAACGGTCTATAGATGCTAAAGTCATTCTTCTGCTTAACACTATGTTGGGTAATTGCATTATCTTAATATAAAGAAAATTATGACCTAATGGCAGCAGCTATAACGCTTAAAGGTGAGGGAAATATAATAGGCATGAATGAATATCAAATATAATGTTTTGAATTTCCAAGACGTTTCCCCCCAATTGCTCATCTGAATACACATCTACAATATCATGTTAGTATAGTATTTTATAAAAAAATATATAGTTTAAATCTATTTTTATAAATCTATCAGGCCATATTGAACTAATAATACATTATTTTTGGCCACATGGGGGGAGCAGAATAAGCTGTAAACAACATATTATCACCTCATAAAGTTTTATGGTGAACATGTTAGCAAGCAGTTGCCTACTTATACATCCAGCAGACATGAAGTGACATTAGCATTGATTCATTGTCGTGCTTCTCCTAAAGAAAAAAAAAGTGTCTCTTCAGCAGCTAAATGCTCCACTATGGTCACCACCTATAGTCGCTTACTTTGTCAGTGTGCCTTTTGGTTCTGGTCAGGCAGTGTACAGTGGATTTATCTGAGCTTTTTTGTGCTGAAAACAGTGGCCTGCTGCAACTGGAAACAAGGTTGATGAGAGCAATCAAAACAGCAAAGCTAAAACAATGAGCTGAAAGACGCTAAAGTGCTCAGTAGATCTGAGGGGAGCTGCAGAGTCGGGCGATAATTCTCTGTGAGTTTGTCGCTAGGAGCTATCCTTTCCACACTGCACACAGTCACATTGTTAATATAAAATATTGATTAGTGCAGCTTTAAAATAATGCTTGTTGCTCATTTAGATAATGGTATTATGTTTAATTGTGTCTATTAAATAAAGCTTCTCTGTGTTTAATGTTTAGGTGTGTATAGCATCCTGTTTGTTTATAGAAATATATGACAATCTGGATGACAATCAGCGCAGTCCTTATGTTGCTATCAGCCCTTTCAGCCACAGATGGACTGGGTGGGAATGGGTGTAATGATACTACCACGTGGGGGGGTGCTATAATTACACATCAAAATGTTATGTATTTTCTAACATTAGAGTTAAAGAAGTCTTTCTGTAAATCAAGGCACAAAGCACAGAGTTGTCAACAAGTGCACTGCGCACTACCACAGACAGCTGACTTTTTCATATGGCGCAAACTCAATTCAATTCAATTTTATTTATATAGCGCCATATCATAACAAAGTTATCTCAGGGCACTCAATCACATGGAGAGAGAGAGCAGGGGGAAGGACAACATACAGTAGTACAGTATAACAGCAATAGCAACATTGGCAGTTGAGCTGGAACACGGGGGCAGCAGGAGCAACCACAGATCCAGACTCTACAGCGCCAGAGGCAGAA
>JAVQJD010039176.1:0-10062 GCA_036023655.1 Nannoperca australis | reverse complement strand
ATGTTACTCTGTAACAGCAGGTGTGTCTGCAGGGATCCATCCCAACATGAACCAGAGTCAGTGTTACGCTGCAGCAGCTGCAGCTGAGTCGATCAACTGGATCAATTCCAACTATTAGTCATTTAGACATCGTAGACAGATTTACCTGCAGCTCCAGATGTTCAAGTTTCTGTTTCCTGCAAAACATTTCATACAAACAAAGTTTCACTTTCAGAAAGAAAACATTTACAATCTGAAATGTGTTCAATGAATGCTGTTATTATTGTGTCTCATTGTGTTCTTACTGCCGGCCGACTATGGAGGCACATTAGTGCCTTTTTGATGCAGTCAAAAAATGGTTTATTGCAAATAAAAGGTTTAAAATCTTTTCTTTGTCTAAAAACAAAATGTTTATTTATAGGTGTACGTTTTACGGATTTGTTATTTTCATATTTTTGTGATGATTATTTTATAGATTATATCAAGCTACACCTTAATTTAGATGAATGTCAACTCAAGTTTTATCCCTTCAAGTGCATGAATGCACGTTTTCACCACATTTAATTGCAACAAACCATTTTTTGTTAATTATTTTGTTCTCAAACGTGTTCAGAATCAGAAATCTTTTTTTCGTCCCACAGCGACATTTACATTGTTCCAGGAAAAGAGACAGAACAGATTAAAAGGTAAAAGAATAAATATATAAAAATATCAGAACTGTAGCAGCAAAAATACACAAATGTACCTCCATACAAACTGATCCTCCTGGTCCTGCTGCCGCTGCCGCCGCAGCCTTCACCGCCGTCGCCGCCGCCATCGCCGCTGCCGCCGCCGCCTCCGCCACCGCCACTGCCGCCGCTAATGCTCCTGGTGCTGCTCCTGTTCACAACACATGATGTACTTTTCAGAGTTTGAATAAGAAACCTGAGTCCTAAGAAGGACGCTGTCACTAGGTCTCAAACTCTGGGCGGAAGAAGTTCAGAGAGGATGAACAAACTCAGCAGGATTCATCCTCTGGTGAACATGAATATCTGTACAAAACCTCTAATGTTTGTTCAGATATTTCAGTCTGGATTTGTGGATCCAGATGAAAAGTCACATTTCCCCACAGTTAACCCTTTGTTGTATAGATTAGAGAGATTCACCTCTATTCAGTAGTGGATCTCCAGTTCCTTCCTCCTGCAAAAGATTTGTTACAGTGAGTGAAAGAAATGCAAATGACATGAATGTGCACAATTACTGCTGCTGTTATCGTTACTCTTTACCCGGTTTGGTGTTTCTTCGACAAATTTAGGTGAAATGTTCTTTTTAATTAGCTCTTCAGCAACATCAAAACTCGTGTCCCACTGTCCAGCACGTAGTTTCTCCTCGATTGCTTCAGTCAGACTTTCTGTTGCTTTATTTTTCAAAATATTTTCCAGTACACTTTTCTCCTCGCTCAAAAGCATTTTGTAGAATGGATTTCTTGTACAACGCAACTTCTTGCGCAGCCTCTTCCATCCACAACACGACGTCAAGGTTAAAACAACCAGGGTGCCAAAGAATACAAATATGCCGATATACTGGAACAGAAGCAGCAGAGAAGGTTAAATCATCACCAACAACAATAAAACTGTTACCTTGAGATCAAGAGTTTATTGTGTAACAGCACCAACACATCCTGTGCAGGTTTACCACGACACAATCTCACACAGGACTTTCATTTTCTCAACATAACGACTTAATCTGAAGACAAATAACATAAACCTTTTATAACCTTGGCTTCTCCGAGCCTCCATACTTGAATAATGCAGACTGACTCACCCAGGACGTCTTTTTCAGAGAAGTGATTTTTTCTCTTTCCGCAGGTGTGATTTTGGATTTATCTTTGCAGGGTAGCAGCTTCTCCTGTCCGGAGAAACCACTGCAACAGCAAACGAACCAGTCTCCGTCCATCAGCACAGACTCGACCCACAGCAGGCCGATGAAAGCCGCCTTCAAGAAGTGATAGCAGAAAACGCAGGATTTCGAACGACACGTACATGTGGAAGGACACTTACAGCTCCAGACTCTCAGAAATTTCCTATCTGTCCAGAGCTGTAAAATTAACATAATTAAAAACGGCAGGATCATGTACCAAGCGCACATGCTGCTGTTGTTATCGCACGAGCACTCCATGTCCTTGTCGAGCACCACATTGTAAATAAATATAATGATGAGAGCGATGTAGGTGCTGAGCTGCTGGAGAACAGATTTTGGAAAGATGTCCTTCATCTTTGGTTCAGAGTTTTCATCTGAAGAGATGCTGCTGCTTGTGAACCTCTGATTATATACCTGCAGGAAACCCTTCTTTTCCTGTTGATGAACGTTTTCACACCTCGATGTTGCAAGAAAATATTACTGACCCGATCGTTCAAAGTTGTGTAGTAAAAAACACTTGACTTGTGCTCAAATGCATCCATTTATCTCGACATTTAAAGTTATGGCCTTTACTTGTTTGTTTTTTTCATAGAGAAAAAGATTTACAGTTTTGAACAACGATGCACATTTGAGAACAACCTCAACAATGTAAAGATTCTAACTTTGTTTTTGGTTTAGTGAATTTTAAAAAGTGCAGAAGTAGATGCATGTAGAAGAAGGTGCATGTAGATTATTGATTACTATTAATTCTTTTATTAAATGTTTCTTTTTTGTATGAAGGTAGTAGCAAATGATTACACTTAAAATATTGTGCTGCTCAGAAAGGTTCAGACAGACGTTTTAATTCATCAACAGGAAACAAGTCATGTGTTATTATATGTGTGTTAGTAACTGTGACCTGCTGGTTTCACTCTGGTGTATTTGTTGTTTGTTGTTGAACTGAAAAACTCTAATCCAGACGACATCTTTTAACTTCACACTATCACGACGTGAAAGTTATAAATGTATAAAGTTGTAAAAATATAAATCACAAATAACAAAAAGCAACAATTACAGATTCAAGCTAAAAATAAAAGTTTTAAAACAAGAAAAAACAATGCGCACCAACACACCGAGGCGGCCATCTGCGGCGCCATCTTCAAGAGGGGAGCTCCAGGCTGCTTGGCTCGTCGTCTTCTCCGGAGGACCAGACAGACCACCACCAAGACCAGCAGAAGCGGCAGGAGACCTCCAGCAGCTACTGAGGAGACCAGCGGCAACAAAGGCGCTAGGAGAAAAAACTAAAAAAGTTTGTCTTTAAAGGAAATCTAACATCCCATCATGCTTTGGCTGGTGTAAAGAGAGTGTCATGGATCAAATAAGCTACGCAATAGAAAGTTATGATGCATAAGCTATTAGCACTTGCTATACCATAGATATACAAAAATCATCAGATTACTAAATATGATGATCAGGTAGCAATATGTGAAGTTATAAGAATCGCTGTTTATTCATTCTTGATCGACGTTGCTATCACTGGAATGAGCAAGTTGTGCAGATTGCAGATTCCAGCAGGGTGCGTTTTGTGCATTACAATATAACCAGCCTAATATCCATAGGAATTACACCCAGTTTACATTTTACAGTCATCTTTTATATATCATCAAACAGGAGATGGGGTAATGAGGACGATTACTTCTTGAGGGACCCCAATGTTTTACAGCAAGGTTTCGGAGAGGGGGTTTAAATTGAGCCAGAAGGGATGACATGAGGCTGCCTTAAGGATGGACATAACCAATTTCATGCCAATTGTGCAATTTGTGAACTTCAGTGCAAGACGTCTGTGTCAGTCATTGATTGTCAAAGACAAACACCATGTCAGAGCATAAGGTGGCCAAATTAGCTAAATTAGTTCGATGCTCGCTTTGAGGGCTTCAACGTTGACTGACTGAGAGGTTGGGGACACAAAGAGCACACTGAATGTATTGCTGACTTTGTCCACGATGGACATGCTTAAGACACTGAGAAGAATAAATCCACAGAACAACATTCCTGGGTGTGCACTAAAGGCATGCTCATCGGAGCTGGCTGATGTGTTTAAGGACATATTTAATCTGTCCCTCTTGCAAGCTTGTGTGCCATCCTGTTTCAAGTCCACTACCATAGTGCCCCTTCCAAAGAAAAGCGCTGTGACCGACCTGAATAACTATCATCACTATCATCACTAGTAGCACTTGTTTGAAAGAATATCCCACATCCAGGGGAGCATCTCAGACCCTCTACAGTTTGCTTATCGTCAGAATTGCCAGACCCCAGTCAGTCAGAGTTGGCAGCTGTACTTCCAGCACCATAACTACAAGCACAGGGACCCCTCAGGGCTGTGTGCTGAGCCCACTGCTGTACACTTTTTACACACAACTGTGTAACCTCCCAGCACAACACCAGTATCATCAAATTCGCTAATGATACAACAGTCATGGGACTAATCACAGGCGGTGATGAGGTCGTACAGGCAGGAGGTGGAAAATCTGGTGGCAGGACAACAATCTGTCTCTCAATGCTGACAAGACCAAGGAGGAGTGACCTGTACACACCATTGCACATGGGTGAGATGGGTAATCTTAAATTACACACACACATATACATCTCTCACAGTCGTTACCACTGTTATAACTCAAACTCTTAAAATCAATGCATATCTGATTGTATGGTTATGGCTATCTGAGTCCAGCTGTTTACAATGCACTTTATCATCAATGCTGTTCCGGCTCAGGTCTACTTACTAGGTTTTTTTTTACGGGAATAGCTATATTTCTATGTTTTATATTCTTTAGGAAATATATATGAAAATGGAGGACTATGTATAAAAATGGCTGTAATTCCTAAACAGTTTGTGAAATTTTTGTTGAACCCCTCGAATTAAAGCTGAAAGTCTACACTTTAAATCACATCTTGGTTTTGTTTCAAATCCATTGTGGTGGTGTACAGAGGCAAAGTTAAAAATACTTATGGACCTAACTTGTATAAATATTGTTATGATGCAGGAAGATCAGTGAAGTAAGAATTTAATTATATAGTTAACTTGTTTACTGTGAATATGACAATAAACCTTTTGAATCTTCATTGCCCTTTTCCTCACCGTCTATGTGTGAAGCCTCTGTTCTCATTTTCCCGTGTTTCAGAGATGAAAAAATATCTTCACAAGCACTTAAATTTTCCATTTAGTACTCTGTGTTTTTATTGTATATTTCACACATTGCATCTGTCCCCCCTTTGATTGAGACATGCTGAGCAGCCTTTTCATTTAATTCCTGCTCATTTAGTTATTAGGATGACACATTTCTGTAAGTGTAAGGCTGTATTTAGACCAAACATGATCACCGCCATGATGACCATACATCAGCTGTTCAACCTTGCCAGAGGAAGTACAAAAACACTGTCAGGCACTGTTGGAAGGACTATGGAGCAGACAAGAAAGTCTCTTGAATTAATTCATTTACAAATCAAGCTCAAAGGGCTGGGCAAAAAATACAAACTGCAAAAATCTGCAAACAGACAAACGGGATGTTAAAAAAATTAACCGTGCAGTCACTTGGCGTATCGCACTTCAAGTTGGGACTTCAGGTTAGCTTTTCTACCTGTGTCACAGTCAGCATGGTCACGTAGTGACACTCCCACACTGGTATCAGGTTTCTATCAATACCATCACAAATTTCTTCATATAGAATTTCAGAGAATAAAATTCACTGAAGCAAAAAGCTCCAAAAGTAAAGTGTATAACTATATGTCCTTCTGTTTACAGATCGCTCTGCTCAAAAGAGCTTACCAGACATTTGAGACTATTCATTTCCAGTTTGGGACAGCAGTCTTAGTGAAATTGTGATTTGTGAGACTGTAAGACTGTACTGTCTACTGTGAGCAAACCATGTTTCTTGCAGGAACCCTATTGCCTGAAGTTATCTTCTGAGGCATCCCAGGCTATGTTTCACCCCCAGTAACATTTCAGCAAAGTAAGACAATTTATCTAAATGATCAAATATATCACTTGTCGGTGCACAATAACCAAGTAGATTTTTGTGTTGTCTGACAACATAAACAATGAAATAATGTAATGAGTACAACTCAACATGTCAACCTAAACAGAATAAGTCGTTAGTCAATGACTCCCAAAACATCATATGTAGGTGTACTGGAAAATGGTTTGGGTTCAAATAAATACATTAGTTATTTTAACTTATGTACTTTATTTACGTTACTAAACGATTGCTTATTCTTTTTTGAAAGTCCATTTTTGACCAGAAATACACCAGTTATGTTTGAAAACAGAATCTGTGATGAAATATATCACAATGTCAATGAATAAAAAAAAAGAATGGGGATTTAATTTAATTTATAACAGTTGTGGAATATTATATTGTATGTTCCTTATTGGTCAACATCCTCTGCCACTTGAAAACAACTTTACGTCTTCATTTGCGCTATAAATAGAGCAAATATTTACATTTACTTGAAACACTATTAATTATCCCAAAGGTTTCTCACCTGAACAGATGACACCAGCGTCCTCATGGTGTTTACAGTTGTGTTTCCCAAATCCTCTGTGCCGACACTCAGTTAGAGACCTTTCACCTCCCCAACAGGCAACATCATCAAGCCAGATTTTTCCGGTTCCTTCACCAAACTCGGCCACCTCAGTGGCACTCAGTGCCGTACCACAGCCCAACTGTCTGCACACCACCTCTGCATCATTTATACCCCAGCCATCATCACAGACTGTTCCCCAGCTGTTGTTGTAGTAGATTTCAACTCTGCCAGAACACCGATTAGACCCAGACCCAGCCAGTCTAATTGACACAGCTAGGCACAGAACACAGAGAATATAACATTTTTGTATCAAGTCTTAGTGTAGGCATTAGTTTGTGAAATTAATTTTCTACAGTTTAGTGAGACATAGTGTAAAAGTTCATAACAAAGGAACAAATGACTGTACCCACAGCCAACAGATAGACTTTCACTAGATATCATGAGTATCCTAGACATAGTTTAACACTTATTTTATATTTTATTTGTTTAACATTTATTGTCTATAGATTACATTAATGGTGGATCAAACAAAATGTTTACACATTCTGCTTGTCAATTCTCAACACAGAGTGGTTACACATTGTTTTCCAGTGCTAACTTAACTCATCTGCAGCGCCAAACATGCACTGACTCACATCACAAGCCACACTGACTGGAGGATAGAAATGTAAAACAGCAGAGCAAATGTTTACATTTATTTGAGATTCTGTAAATGGTCCAAAAGTTTTCTCACCTGAACAGATGACACCAGCGTCCTCATGGTGTTTACAGTTGTGTTTCCCAAATCCTCCATGCTGACACTCAGTTATAGACATTTCACTTCCTGAACAGTCCACATCATCAAGCCAGATTTGTCCAGTTCCTTCACCAAACTTCATCAACAGACGGTCATTCAGTGAAGTACCACATCCCAGCTGTCTGCACACCACCTTAGCATCATTTAAGTCCCAGTCATTATCACAGACTATTCCCCAGCTGTTGTTGTAGTAGATTTCAACTCTGCCAGAACACCGATTAGACCCAGTCAATCTGATCTGAATGTCTATTTAAAGAAAATACTCACAATAACATATAACATTTCAATATTTACTCAGAGCATTTTGACACTGCAAGAGTTTTACACAGAAGAATAGACTGACCTGCAGCGGGTGATAAGCTCAAGAAAAGACAGACTACAAGGGAGGAAACAAATGCCTTGACTCATTATTTAAGATGAAACATGCCGAAATATACAACGTCCTTTTGGTGATTTAGCCTCATAATTTAAATCACCTAAAAGCTGTGAAAATTTTCAAACTAAAACCTTATCCTCAAAGTCCTCCTTCCTGTACTCTCTGTGCACAAAAAAGCAATTAAGAAGTTGCTTCTCACCTATTGTTACGTGCCAGGTCATTCCTGGCTTGTGTTGTGTTTTTTTTTCTCTAATGTGTTTCAGGTGATTTCACTTCTGGTAATCAGAAGTCCCCTCCCCCCGCACAGTCCATTGGGTGTGCTGAGTTTGGCCGGCCTATCAGCACTCGGATGGCCACATAAAGGAGAGAAACGAAGAGAGAGAAACGGAGACTGGAGAAAGACTAACGACAGAATTAGAGAATTGACTTGTGTGCACACACGCACACTTTGAGAAAAAGAGTTAACTACAACCTGACTTCTGTTAAAGTAGTCTCTGCAACTCTGTTCAGAATTACCTGTTGTTGCTTTTCGCCTGGCGGTTGGGGATTGTGGACTAGGTAAGAGGGGGTACCCTTTACATTGCAATCACATAGTATCAGATTGTCTAGAGACATTAGGTAAGACGTTGTGGCCACCCGTGTATTGTTTTGGTAACATCCTTTTTAGGCTAGGAGACTAGACCTTTTGTGTTTTATGATTTGTCAATAGACTAGGGCCCCTAGTCAGCCTGTTTTGGTTTGTTCAATTCATTTGGCACAACGTAATTGTCCCTCTTCCTTCCGCCAGCGTGCGGTCATTTTGTGTTCGTGTATATATCAAATAAACTCACTAAAAACTAGTCCTGCGTTGGCCTCCCGAGCCAAATAACTGGAGGCGTACCACCTATGATCAAATAGAAGGAGTTTCGCTGTCGTGTGCTCCTCATGGCTGAGACAGAGGATGTTCTGCATGAGCCGTCAGTGGCAGAGCAGAGGGTTTTAAAACTGAACTAAAAGTTGGGGTGTACAGGCACTTCACACTGCTGTTCTTCTTTTCTTGAGTTTTTTCAACTTAGTTCTATAGTAGTAATCTAAAACTATAGAGTGCTGCAGTACGTGCAATATTCTGTTTGTTGTAGATTAAGTTCAACAGCCATGTCAAATCTAACTAATGTCATTTCCTGCTTTCAGAGAAATTTACTTTTAACACCTGACTAGTTTTTTTTGGCACCTGTATGGAACTTAAGCTACATTCTTTTACAATTGCTTAAACGGAGCTCATTTTGTCAAAACACTTCACACAATTCACACAAGCACACACAAGTAGCAGAACACTTCAGATCTGTTGCAAAATGAAACACTTTAAAAACCCTACAATCATTTTTTTTTTTTTCACAGCATATGGCACACATGGTTCATACGATCTGATTCAGTTTGAACCACTTTCACACTGCTCAATCTAACACACTTAACATTTCTACTGATTCTAATGATATAGTCTGGGTTTGATTTTACCTGAATATCTAGACTTAACACAACACACAAGACCAGTACTGCACACTGATGAGAAAATGTATTTCTCTCCACATTGTAAAATCATTCAATGCATCCATGCATTGCCGAAGGCTGCATTTTGCACAAATAATCTGATTGGTCGCAGGCTGCAATTTATTGAATACTTTGGATTTCTTTTAAAGTCCTGCAAAGAGCATAGGCAGTGCATGTTTCTCTTCTACATCATGCAAACAGGTCAAAATTATGACTCCAAACATTGAGCATACTAAAATACAGTTCCCCTGTAAAAAAAAAATAATTCAGACAAGAAAAGAAAACAGAAAAGAAAACAAATTCACAGACACATGATGGGCATTTTGCCTGAAAATAAGAAGTTATCTGAATATTTGCAACCACATGTGTACATATCTGTTTGTGGGTATGTATGTTCACACATAAGATGGACATGTATATTCATTATGGTTAAATGTTAAAAAGGGAAAGGCAACCATGCAGTGTTCACATGACCAACAACCTTTTCTAATTTCTTGAAATGCTTGTTAGATTTATGTAACATGACCGTTTCTTGAAGGAGGCAACTAGCTGCTATCCTCTGTGTATAAACTTAAGAATCTGGTGGTCTCTCACAGGAAGCCACAAGTTGCTACACTGAAACTTTTATTATGCATGCTCAGTCAGCCAACTAATATGCGCTATTAGGCATTTTCCTACAGGCAGAAACTGAGGCGAGATTGGCCGTCAACGAGGTCCATACAACTCTGGTCCAGCGATTCAGACTCAGCACTGCGTCACTGCTTTGAGACGACAGATTGGGCTGTCTTTAAGGACAATAACATTGATTGCTACACGGACACCACCACAAGCTACATTGGGAAATGTATTGATGACGTCGTACCTAGGATTACCGTACGTGCCTTCCCGAATCAGAAGCCCTGGGTTAATGGGGAAGTCCGAG
>JAVQJD010039171.1:0-52765 GCA_036023655.1 Nannoperca australis | reverse complement strand
TCTGGTTGCCTCCCATTTAAGCATGGAAAGCAAAGACATTAACATTTACTACCCCGTGTGGTTTCTTTTGAAGTAGACACATCCTGATAAGCCACCAGATACATGACACTTCACGATATGTTGACCATATACCTTAGCTTAATTAAGGTTTACGATGCTTACAGGAAACACAGACCTAAACAAAGGAATTAGCTTGTCTTTTAGGTCTGGTCACAATCAGAAAGGCAGTTTGAGTTCACACATCTGATTTTTTCCCCCCACAGGGTTGGGATTGTTTTTTGTGAAAACCTTTATGAAATTAGATCAGATGGTCACCCCAGGCTTTTTTGTTTGTTTTCTCTCTCTTTATTTACAGCCTTTTAGACAATATTTGTTTGTATTTTGGCAAATTGGCAACAGTGTGCTGAATAAGAAATGAGTGGTTCCTGTTTCCAATGTACCGACAGATACAGAGAACTATCACTGCATAGCTTTGAAACTGAAGAAAACTTAGAAAGTGATGATTCTCAGGCAAGTTCTGGAGTTTTGTGGTATGGATGTTTATTTGCAATGGACATGGACGGAGATGATGACATTGTCGCAAAGTGTAAGTTCCACTGAATCGAAAAATATGTGTGTCATGTATGTGTGTTCAGATTTGATTGAGAGATTCAGAGAAGACAAGTGTGAAGTGCAAAATTTGTGACTCTGTGACACAGGTTTAAGGCTATAATTAATAAATCAAATTAAACTTCTAGTTGTCTACATTACAAAAAAAACAACATAAACAAATGACGTTACGTAACACAAACAGTTAACCTAAGAAGAGTTGGTAGCTGATCAATTGACCTGCACAATAGGAGGACAAGGAAGACACCAAGAAGTGTTATTACCAATAAAGCATATTGGAGATAGAGACTGTGTGTGTGCGTGTTGGTAAAGTGGGGGTTATATCATGCAGGTCTGGTTGGTGTGTGACATGGCAGCAGGGGTCCACAGAGGAGCAGAAAGAGAGTTGAGCTTATGTCAAGAGAGACAGTTTATGCCCTCTCCCTCTGCCCACCAACCCACAGAAGCCCAGAGACCCCCACTGTGCTGTCTGGGAGACCTGTTTTCACACACGGGGGACATGGCACTGCAGCAGTATGCGTGTGTGGTGGGTGTACTTGAAATGCCATTATCCATTACTATCTAGCCATGAAGCCATTGCAAGCGGCAACTAACTATAAAAGTAGGTAGAATCATTTACACAAGAGCATCTGCTCATGCATAAGTAACTAAATCTTACATTTCTTGCAACATAAAGTCAGCAGAGAAATAGATTTTTGTCAGAAATGTAATATGAAATTAATTTGTTGCTTACCTTCTTCCATGGTGCGTGCGGTCATGGATTCACTGTCTGCACCCTGGAACTCATTGAAGTATGGCCGCACTTTAATCTCATAGACGATGCCTTTCTTCAGACCAGAGAGAGTTATGTCCCTCTCTGAGGCGACCTTCAAGTCTTGTATCTGCCATGGCCCTGGGGAGGGTAGTCCTGACGTCTGCCGGTACAGAACACGGTAGCCTTGAATAAACTGGGATGGATTCTCCACCTGAGAAGAGAGGAAAAGGATAGAGAGTGAGATGGAGACATGCTGTTAGGTAATGATGTGGGAGGTGTCATACATCTGTGTGTAAACTGCTCTGCAGCTGTGGATCAGCATTCAGTTTGTGTCCTCTGTCAGTGACAATGCACGCTTAGTTACTCATATAGTTTAATTGGCAGCGGAGAAGCAAGAAACCACATGGAGACAGATGCAGTGCATTTGTCAAACTTGTACAGCAACCCTGAGTAAGAGACCTTCAGCACAATTTGGACTCAAGATATCATCATCATTTGGATCAAAGCAACCCGTATATTCGTGTTCTCTGTGATTGTTGGTACATTTCAGTGTGAAGAGTAAAATGCGTAACAGATGCAACTCATAGTAATGGCTTGTTAACAAGGGCAGAAGCAAGAAAAATAATTTTACAAGTGATATAGAGAAGCTGTTTATCATTAAAAGAGTCCAAATATTTTATGATAGATCTCTTTTCATCACTCTCTCTCTGTAACCTCAGTCCACAAGTCATTAACAAAATGACTTGTGACTCTAAAAGCCTTGCAAACACAAGATATAGTGCCAAACACTATTTTGTTCTTCTTATGTTACTTGAAAAATAATTTATATCATTGAGGCCATGAATCCAAATAAATTACCCTCCTCTGTGTTCACTTTCCTATTGTCGTGTACTTGTACACACTTGTACTATGATTCAGATTCAAATCTTGCATTAAGTTACTGTAACACATGAAACAGAAAACACATATCTTACAAATATGATGAGGTACATAAACACGTTACTTTGTACTTTATACACTTGTATGTAGTGTTTCAATATAGCCTTATGGCTCTCCTATAGCATGTGATTACAATAGCAGACATAATAGTGAATTCAATTGTATTCACTTTTATGCATGCTATTGTAATCATTTGCTAATCTAATGCTAAATCTAATTTAGAGAAGTTGCCTGTACATCTTGAGCCAGGATTAAGTTTGGATTTAGGATGAAGTCTGGAATAGACTGAGTAACACATTGTCCAATTAAAGTTTACTAAAATATGAAATATATGTGCATTTGTGCAAGGGTTCCCACAGGACATGCACAGGTTAACAAGGACTTCAGATCAAACTTAACAGTGCACACAAACCACTGTAATACAGAAACTTTGACAATGGATAATGAATGAGTGTTTTTCAAATGGTGCCTGGTCGAATAACGTCTGCAGAGCCATTCAGAACGACCACAAATGCAGGTTTATCCTGTCACTGTGTCAGCCTGCAAGCAGCATTACAGTGCATGGTTGTCATACTGACAAGCATGAAATAGCAGACTAGTGTAAGCCCATCCTAGGTGTGTCATTAACCTACAGCAGCAGGCAGTAGAGACACCTTGCCAACAGACAGAAATAACATTTCCCAGATAAAGGGCTGACTGCAAACTGCCTCCAGAAGTGACACATGTAGCACCTAATGGTGATGTATTTTTCATGAATAGAAACATTAGTCTTGATTCCTGCATCACCTCAAACCATTCTAAATTGATGGAGCACCAGCTGTTCAGACTATGAATCCAACAGTGTTTACTGTGTGTGTGTGTGTGTGTGCCAACTAATACAAAACATAGTGACATGCCAAGTATAAAGTTCTCAAACAAGATTTTTTTTTTCTGCACTGAAGGTAAATGTAGCACTACTACTATAATCCACCATACATTTTTCAAATGTTATAAGTACTCACAGTCCATGTGACCTGCACTGATGTGGAGCTAAGGACCACGGGGTTATGCATGCTGACTACCACATCCCCCAACTCCTTCTGCACGCGGCGATGGTCCACTCCCTGTGCTGTAGGACTAATGTCTGGGAGAGAGACAGAAATGCAGGCATGTAGAGTGGAACAAAGATGCGTATCCGTGAGAATCCATCCTTACAATTTGTTCTTATTTCTGTACCTTGAGTTCGGACAGGCTCAGACATGGGGCTGGGGTCTCCGAGCCCTTGAGCATTGACTGCCCTGATGATGAACAGGTAGACAGTATTGGGTCGTAGGTCTTTGACTGTGAACTCAGTGGTCTTCACATGGTCTGCCACTGTCTGCCAGCTGTTACTCACTGACTGGCTGCAAAAAGAGCATGGTTACATTTAATTAATTAGGTAAACTATTTTTATTACTATAAAAGTAAGAAAATATTTTGAAATACTTCTTGTCAACATCAAAAAGAGTATTCAGGTTAACAATCATGAGACACTTTACGCCTTTGCAGTCCTTTCTTTTTGTCAACCATTTGGTAAGGAAAGAAAAAAGCAAAGTCTGATGTGACAATCATTTTCTGCTTGAAGTGAGTTTTTATTTCATTTGCATTAAAATTTAAATAACAGAAATTTTTTCACTCTTGAAAAATGGATTGTAAAACTGTAAGAGATAAGCTATGCAGAATATTCAGCTTGAAACTGTCCTGGCTTGATTGAATGCCCACAGAAACACCCACATCTGTTACTGCTATGAACGTTCAGGGTCACCAAATGTAGCTCGAGGCCATAGGTCATACACATACCCAAAGGCTTCAATGACATAGGAGGACACTGGGAAGCCCGCTTCTGGCCCCAGTTCCCATGACAACGAGATACTGCTCTTGGTAACATCAGTGACTTCTGGCTTGGAGGGCGGCCCTGGGAGGGCCGTTGCATTGTGAGACATAAAGTCTACGAGGTCAGTGGAGTCTGACAATGGAGGAAACGTAGAAAGACAAAATGAATACCTGCAAAGGCAACACATATCAAGCACTGTTATGCTTGATATGCACAGAATTGTGTTATTTTTTATTTAATTTTTTCAGTTATTTCTACTAAGCTAGACCTATGACATCCAAGTAGGCACTCCACGATGTTTCTCCACTGGAGCTGGTAGCAACACAGGTGTACAACCCCAAGTCAGACAGCTGAGGAAGACAAATGATGATATTATTGTCAAAGTTCAAATAAGCACCCGTTTAATCTGCAGTATGACAAATTCAACACTAAAACCCAAAGACTTAGATCTCTGCTCATACAAATCATATATAATACAGCAGTGCTCTGTTGCAGTGTTTGACTGAATCCAATAGCCTTTGTAACTCTGATCCCAGATGGTTTCTACAAGCTCTTACGTCAGTCTGGGCTTTTGAAGGAGGTTCGCAACTAGTAGTACAGTAAAAATGCATTAACCTCCAGTGGCCTGCATTTGGCTCGAGAAAAGCCAGAGAGTGGATGAGAGGAAACTTTAACACCGGCCTATGAAAAAAAGAGCCCAGTAAGAGCTTACATTAATTTTCTTAATTGATTTCCTCCAATAATAGTCTACCCCCATTACCTGAGCCATCAACATTATCATCATCAGTGCTGACACAGGAAATAAGTGATATGACAATCTATTTTATATTGGCAATGCCTTAGGAGCCACTGACAACTACGGTATCTCTCAAGAGACTAGAGGAGAGAGAGTGACACAGGAAAAGCACTTTGACACTGTGACAAGACACTGTATATTGCAATCCCTCCATTATATTAGCCCCTTAAGACTCCTCTCCTTTCACAGGTCCCTGTCCTTGAGTCCTTGAGTCCTTGAGTCTAACTGCTGCCTCATAGATTCAGACTAAATAGCAGAGTTTAACAACTTATAAAAATCAATACTCCCTATTCATCTTTTAAAAGCAACCTGACTGCACTTGTCCATTTGAATTACATTCAGATGACATCAGCTGGCACATGGGAGAATTTCTCCTTTGTCTTTCACATGCAGGTTTGTGACATACAAACACAAAAAATGGCAACACATGGTGTGTTTGAGTTTTTGTGTTTGAAAGTGAAATTTTGTATGTACAACACATGTAGATCCTTTTTTAATAGTGCTTTATTGGCAGTGCAATGAAAGGTAATAAAAATAATGAGTTAGAGTTGTTGAAGAAGAAAAATGACATTGCACTGTATCCATGGATAACTTGTAGGTATCCATTGATAACTCTCCTGTAGAGGAGTAGAAAACAACTCTGTTTTGATTTTGGGGTAAAACATTCTCTCCAATAATTAACAGTCCGTTGTTTTTATTATCCTCTGGTCCTGATCAAATCTTTGCAAGTGAAATTAAATTGCTTTAATTGCGTGAATAGAGCCACTTCAGGTAGGCTACAGCAAAAATGCAGGGATCCTTGGTCAAAAACCACGTTCCGCATCAGGATGCTTGTTATCATGCAGATTAACCCAGGGATCAGTTAGTTTAACAGATTATTTTGGTTTATTACAAATGTAAAATCTTTTAGGTTTTGGCCATTATTTCTATCTGTAATAAGATTGGACTAGTTCATTGCTAAGATCTGGGAATGCAGCAGCATCGCACAAAAAAAGAAGAACATTAGCAGTCAGGTTTAAACCACACACAGACTGGTTTACAACCTGTCTGACTGCTCATTGCTTTCCCAATCAGACGTCATTGTAGCAGTGTTGCCATGTTTCCAGATCTCAGCAATTACTTTGGTGAGTACAATGTACTCTGAAGATGGCCAGAACTTCATAAACAAGAACCACATTGCAATAAACTAGAATTATCCTTTAATTTTCTATATAACTAGTAGGCCATTGTGTCACATAATGCTGTACACGCACAATGCCACATGCTACCTCTGATGTATATGCATCCCTCTGTAATCCGCTATAACCTACCCTGGTACTCTGGATCTGAAGGCTGCCATGGTCTAGCAGGGAAAACCGCGGGTCCTTTCCAAGCAGACTGGCCCCATTCTTTCGCCAAGTGACCGTAGGCTCTGGGTCCCCTGACGCCTGACACCTAAGCAGGGACACACCTCCCAGTGCCTGCGTTTGGTTGGATGGGCCCTGCCGGATGATAGGTGGTGGGCGGTCCTTTAGGGCTAATGATAATAATCAAGGAACAGGTGTTATTATTGGAATACACTTCTAGCACTGTAATTTTGATGTCATGGTCTTGGCATGAAACAACGACTCGCTGTTCTAACTGGTTAAAGTTTGCCTGATTTGTGAAAAAAATTGCATGACCTTATACAAGGTGTTAATCTGTGATTGCAGTAATTGCATTAGTGGTTGCAGGCCCAAGATGTTAGAGTTCAATCTGTTGGATCTGTTGTGAGAGGAAATGACTTTTTTGTTAGCCTTTTCCACAGTAGGCCAGTGTGCTCATGGCACTGAATCACACCTTTGAGCTTTAATTACTAGGTGAGGATTAACGATGCTTCACCCGTGGTGCTAATTACCATACCTTCTTTATAACACCTCTCAACACATTCATGCCTGTCCTCTCTCTTCCTACTCTGACTCATGGCTGCACCTCCTCCCTCTTGGCATCTCTCCCCTTACCCCCGACACACACAAAACTAAACTGAATTAGCATGCCAAGCAGAACAACAATTCATCTCTTTTAAAGCTTTTTAAAGCATGTTATATCATCCAGAAAACAGCCTCTACACTCTGCAACAGTAATTTCTGGAGTGTTGGAGCTCTCTAGGCCCTGTAACTACCCTGTGCTTCCAATTTCCTCACTGCTGCTCTCCACTGTTATCAGGTCTGTCTCCATTCGCACAAGTGTTTACAGCAGGTTCCCCCTGCCTTATCTTTCATCACGCCTCCTTCAGCACAATGAGGAACACACCATCTCAAGCAGAATAGCAGAGAAATCCGGTACAACTAGGAGCATGGACAGTAAGAGCCACATGTGATATGCCAGTTTTTATGGAGGCTGAATGGCTTGCATTTATGTGGCAATATAAACATCATCTACATTGTGTTGTTGACAAGCATTTACTGGGATTTCACTGATGAAATGTGTTACAAACATAAAATAAATGCTTTACCAGTTTCATGGGGAACTCCACTTGAACACTAGATTAGTCTGTATATTGGCTAAAGATAACATTGCATTTTCAGGAAAACATTACATCTATTGTACAGCAAGCTATCTTTACCCCAAGAGATTAGAGAGCCAACAACAACATCATATTGCTGTTCTTAATTTAGTTGTAGTCCTGTAAGAAATGCAGTCACTCACTTCAGGTTTAGATAGAAAGGTAATAATAAAATGCTTCTTTTAGAGATTGTTTATTATTAGTAGAGGCTACTCAGGCTGCAAAAAAACCCAGAATTGTTCAACAATAGATTTTATTATTATTATTATTTACATTTATTTGTATACAGAATTTGCATACAAATTATTATTTGTATGCAAATGCTGATTATTAAAGCATTGATTAGTTTGTAAGAGAGTGTAATCTGAGCAGCAATTTCAACAAATACCCCAAGACCAATGCTAAAGATGAGAGTTGAAAGGTAACTCTTGAAGTCCTGGTTTGTACTCTATCATTAAACATCTTATTTAAGCTTCCAGGCAGTGCCTGTAGGAATCAGTCAGAGAGATTAAAGACACTACACCCAAAATGTATTTAGTATTAAACACTCACCACCTGCAGGCTTGAAAGATGGCTTTGAAAAAAGTGCAGCTTGCCCTGTGTGGAGGGCAGCGGCTGTGGTCAGCTTGGATTCCCAGAAGTAACAATGGATTCTAATGCTAACCCAGTTTCACTTTCATAATAGAAAACTGTCAAACCACTTCTGTGTCATCTCAACGTTCGATCCATATGCTAAGTAGGAAAAATATAAGTAGCAAAATATGTACAAAGCCTCTGTTTGAATCTTCACAGACAGCCTTCCTCAGCTTGCAAGCTAGTGCATTAGAGTGCACGACTCCTGATAAAGTCCTGTCCTCTTAATATAATCAGAACTACTCTGTACTTGCTATTTCTACTGCAGCTTCATCTTTATATTGCATACCATTCTCTCAAGTCTAACTGGAGAATTCATAAACCTGTCAGTCACACAACCAAGGCAACGCCCAAGGTGGAGCACTGGTCCATATCTGAACTTTCAGAAAGTTTTCATTCAGCGGAGGACCCACTTGGACTCCCCTAATCTTAAGTTCACGGCAACTCTCTGTTTACAGCCATCAATCAATATCATTTCTCCCATCTCTCGTGCTCTATACCAAACATTTTGATATTGATCCATCTACTCTGAGCGACAGGACAGGAGTCATTTCCTCTCTAAAAAACACTTCAACAGATGTTAATTTAATAATGTGTGGGAGAAAAAGCCAAGAAACAAATGGAGAGAAGGGCATAAACAGCTCCCAGCTGGCAGTGGATCAGCACTTAATGCTGACATTAAAGCTTTGTCAAAAGTGTAAAGTGTCTCTCCATCAAGCAGACAGCTTTATATTTCCCAGTGCCACTCTTTTCAGACCATTCAAATGTACCACATATTCGCCGATATAAGTGTGGGCAGAAAAACAACCTAAAATATTTACCAGTCTTCAATGTTTTATTAGGTCTTCACAATGTTGCACTCATGTGTTTTTAAAATGATTGTAAAGCTCAGTATGCATTACAATAACAATGCTCCAAAAACAAATACAGAATACTATTGACAAGGCTATACATTATATTGCATGTTGTTAGTACACTTCCCCAACAACACTACTAAAGTAAACCTGTTACTTCAGGCAGCTAGGTAAAATATATTTGATGACATCTCATCTTAAAATCTGAATAATGTCATGATAGAAAAATGAAGAAGAAACTGACTGTTGAGACCTCCAGATAATACAACTTAAAAGTGAGCATTTTGCACCATCTACTCTTCAAATTAAGTTGTATTATACCTATACATTGCAATTACGAAGTGCTGCCATTGCAAGTTAATAGTTTGTCCATAAATCTTAGAAATTATAATATGGGGTTTCTGTAATCTACCAGCTATTAAGAGAAATCCGTCCAGAGATGTTACTGTATAGGGAAAATGGTTTCATTTTGGTGAAATTACCTGCGTATTGAGCCATGCAATCAGAGTGAGTATTCACCAATACTGTGCATGTACTTCCCTGATGCATACAGTAATTAACAAGGTGTAACAAGAGAATGTAGATATAAAATGTTTAAACATAATTGTTATCAGCGCATATGTGTGTTGTTAAATCACATAACAAAAAAAGTAGTTATTGTATTTTAGTGTACTGTAGATAGATAAACATCCAGACTTACCGTCTGCCACCTCAAGCTGGGCCTTAGCCATGATGCTGCCTGCTACAGTGAGGGCCTGGCAGATATAATATCCTGCATCAGAGCGTTGCACTGATGAAATAGTCAACTCTCCACTCACAGACACAGAAACACGGCTATCGCCTTGTGTTGGCTGGTTGGGAAACAGAAGATCCTACAGGGAGTGAAAGCGGGAAGTGATGTAAATTAAATAGGATGGCATAACTGTAGCGCAAAGGTATAAAAACTAGGAACTGGAACCAGAAGAATACTTTTATTTTCCTTTTTTTCCTTATTGACAAGCATATGTTCCATCCCATTGTGAGAAATTAATGGTTTGAATATTGTTGTAATATTGTTTGTAATGTTACTTTAGTATTGAGTTGTTTTGAGCTAATAGTGTATCATCACAAACCCTCATAAACTATTTATTGTATCCCACACAAACTTCCCAACTGCTTTATATAGATTATTGGAACAATTACTTCACATATCTTTCACATTGTCAGTGGCTCTCTGAGTAAAACTCAAAAACTAATAAGGAATTGATTGGCTCTTGAGTGGTTTAAATGACATGTTTCTGACAACGTCCACTTATCTATGTTGCAGCTCAAGGGTCAATTTCAAGAACAATGTTTTTTCTCAAATTACACGTCCAACCATGGCTATGTAATAAACAGGCACATGCACTATTTTAATTAAATCAGATGATTTTTACATTTATATCTTTCTGTCGCTAATAGTGAATTAAACTATTCTAAAGCATCTCTGACAAATTAAGTGTTGACTATCTTAAAATGTTGTTTCAACGGAGAAAGACTGAACTGATTGTATTGCATGTGTTTTAACTTTACCCCTTTGACCAATGCAACTGACTTTAGAGGAACCACTGCTGTGTTCAAGACATGCCTTCAATATGCTTACACATCTCTACTTACATGCTTACATAATTTGTAGAATTCAGTTAGACAAGTGGGTCAATATCTCTTTCCTACTAGATCTGAATGGTAGTTTATCCCCACAGTAATAATCCTGCTGTGATCATGTCATGGTCATAAAATTGAGGCATCAGCGTTGTCTGTTTCTGCACCCCAAGCAGACAAGCTGATGGGCAGGAAAGGACATTAGGCTGCTTTCATTATGTCTAATGACTCTAATGTAGCACATGACATTGTTTCTTGCTCAGTGAATTGGACGGTCGGACTGGTGTAGATTGATGATAAATGACCACTTCATTATATGTATGTGGAACAGAACTACACTCTACTGTCCCTTGGTTTGGTTCTTCCTTGGTAATTTTTATATATTTAAAATCCTTTAATCGGGATGCTGCTGTATGACTAGGTGGGCCTAAAAGAGTAACCAGTAATTGCCCATCTTGCACACATACCTGACGATACACATCAACAAGTACATTTGGTCAAAAATCTGTATCCTTACCTGGCTACCCTCTCGCTGCCAAAAGACAGTGGGCTGAGGTTTGCCCCTGGTCTCGCAGGGAAAGGTAGCAGTTCGTCCTTGCGCCACAATCTGGTCACGGGGTCGCACCACAAATTGGGGCGCCTCTGAGGTTAAAGGTAAAATAAACCATAACACAATAGCACATTTGCTCAGGCTTTCAAAGTGCATACTACAGGAGGACTAGTTTAAAAAAAATATGCTTGGACTGAAGGTCCAGCTGCAAGCTAAAGGATCATGCATTAGGTTTTTGTTATTTGTTAAAGAACTATTTCTTGACTATGCCAATGACACAAGCCATTCATCCAGCTGTCAGAACTTCAGAATAAATGATATCAGCTAATTAGTAGGGTGCCTTAACACCCTCATTAATTCAAGTATTTAAAACAAGACATATCAGCTATACTGTATCTCAACCCCCATTTAGAAAAAAGTGAAGTGGTAAATCCACTGTTTCTAGAAAAAACTGCCAGGGGAAGTCAGAGGTTGATAGTACCAATGTAGATATGCATGTCCAATATTAGTTTGATGAATGTGTTTGTGGAATGCCACAACAGTACATGCATACACGTGTGTGATCAAAAACAGAAAGAAAGCAACGCATGCACAATGGGATCAGCTCTTACTTACCAACAGGGCGAGCTGACACAACAATGGTGTGGGTGAGATTAACACACAACACAGAGAGAAAGAAAGCAGAGGAGTAGAACAGAGGGACAGGAAAAAAAAGAATGAAAATCAGAAATGAATGAGGTGGAGTTGGGTTTCCATCCATGAAGTTCAGGGGGTAGGAGGGTGGAGCTCATTCACCAAAAAAACAGGTGATGGCATGGGCCTCAAGGAAATAGCACCTTGGAGGAAGGGTAACAAATGCCAAAAACCACTGACTGAACAATTTATCTGTAACACTTACTTATGTCACAAGATACGATAAATTCATGAAACAAGAATAACACATTCACACAGGTAACATATCTGTCCATATCAAGGTGTCTCAGATGTCTGACGAGAGTACGCTTAGAATAGATTAAATTACATTGATTCAATAGCTAATTCTAATTATTGCAAAATTATAATCTTTGACATCTGACCAACTGTCATGTACTACTTGTTGCACCTATACTCTATCTTTCTCCTATCTTTATTATTCAAATATATCACAAACAGGTATTGAAAATATAACAAAACCTAAAGGGATATATTCTGTTTAGCTCTACTTTTTCATTTTCCTTGATCAATTCCTTAATAAATTTGTAATTTGTGTTATCTCACTATAAATGTCTTATAATATTTCACCCAAGCACAGGCACAAATCTGGCTTAACATTAGGGGGATATTGCTCAAAATGTGTCTTTTTTTGGCTCCAACACCAATCTTAAGAATGGGTCAGGGCATCTTTTCAAGGTATAAGATAATTCATGCATGAGTAACAAGAACAAGAATAATAATCCAATATATAAAGAATATAATAAAGAAGGAATGAAGAGTTAATGTTGTATGTTTGAAGATGTATGATATACTTATTCAGGTGTTAAGAATGTATTATTGGTTGGTTGCAAGTCAAGTGTTATCTGGAGTTGTATGAACAATGATTTTACACTCTCCAGTTATAATGACAGTGTAAAGAGCATATAGCAGAGGAAGGTCTGACTGGCCAAATAGCAATATTTTTTATTTTTCTTTATTATCATTTTTTTCAGTATGAAATAGCTTCCTCCCATTGATATGGTATAACTATGGAGTGAGTGGGCTAGATGGAGAATGACCCCCCCAGGAGAAGTCATAACAGTTCACTTAAAGCTGGTTGAATTGTTCATATCTGGAGCTTGGCTGGAGATCTGAAACAATCAACTACATCAGCCCACTATAGGAAAGAAAAGCTGAGTCCATGCCCAGCCTTTCAGCAGGGGGGCAATAACGCTCGTAAAGTGGGCAATAAAGGACTGATTGTCCTATGGCCTGCTTTGGGAGGCACAAAAATATCAGGGATGGGTTATGAGCTTAGCCTCGAGTGAGTCCACAAGCAGTTACCCACCTCTGATAGTCAGGTAGGCAGAGGCCTCCACTTTTCCCACACGGTTCTCTGCTAGGCAGGCGAAGGTACCCTGATCATTGACTGATGCTTTCTTTATCCTCAGCAGGAAGTCCTCTTTTTCATATCTGATGTCATACCTGGTGACAGAGAGAAACAGTGACAGCAAGTCTAGTGACTTCTTAGGTTGTTTTCATCAACCTGGAAGATCAATAACAATTATATGCATATTACAATATTTTTTTAAATAATGTCAATACAATCAACAAACAATGAAATAGAATCAAGGTTGTGTAAACTTGTGTGATGTTTTAGATGGAAGCTTTTATAAAGGGTGTGTCATTTTTGATAGAATAAAGACAGACTTTCTAAGGCAATTAAGACTCCCTGTTGCACACACTCTGCAACAGAGGCAAGAAAAAGGGGAGCAATTATGTTGAGATGAAGGCATGGCAAAATGAAAGGTGCTTTCAGCTGGAACCCTAGCTGTTCCACTATTTCAATATTTATAAAGACGAGTCACCCACTGTGGTGTGGGTTGTGTAGTATGCGATACTGTGTGTGTGTGTGTGTGTGTGTGTGTGTGTGTGTGTGTGGGAGAGAGATCCAGCCAAGAACAGGGAGACAGGGACGAATGGAGAGATACACAAACAGTCTGAGAGTAAGGGAGTGGCACAGTCTGACAAACTGAATTTGATGAATGAGCCGAGCAGTAAGAAATGACTAATTCATAGATATATATTCTATGCATGAGTGTGTATCCACCAGTGCAGCATACTGCAAGGCAGCAGTGGTGCAGTTAGAGTGAGAGAAACGTCTCAGCTACCAGGGTTTAGATAAGCGCCTCAGAGAGGCTACAGACAGAACGAGTAGAGGAGCAAGGAGTTGGGCTCTCCCTCTCTGGGGTCCCTTTTGGTGTGAGATCCTGTGAAATTGTCTAGCCAGCCATACTGATTCAGAGATGGGAGACAAGTCAGGCAGAGAAATGGCACAAGGGGTGAGAAAAAGTCATATTTGAAATAGATGTTCCAAAGGGTGTGGGCAGAATATCGATGGGGGTTGTGGGGTCCAAAGTGTGGTGAGGACTCCATTCACAGCACATCTCTGACCCAGATACAGACTTCCCAGGAGGCTGACGGGTTTTGGAGAAGAATGAAAGAAGTGGAAGGAGGGAAGTGAGGCGAGGCAAGTCTGAAAGTAGGACATGTTTCTAGAGTCAAGGGGTACTGAGGTAGAGGGCACAATGCAGGTAGGCTGACAGACTGCCAGGCAAAGAGACAGGCAGTTATTATAGTCTACCTCACAATGTATACAACATGACACACCAGAGAGGGTACCATTCTGTTTTCATATAACAGTAATGGCTTGTAACAGGTGTTAGTTAAACCTGCAGCACAATCAATTGTTTGTTGTCCCACAGGATATGTAAGTTTAATCTGTTTTACTGAAACTCTTGAATTTGATTGACTGGATGCTTTATTTACTTGATAGCAACTCTAGTAGTAATTAAATATCAAAAAACAATCTATAATTAGTTTCAACAGTCAAATTGCCATCAATCAGCAGAAGAAAAGTTCAGAACCATGAATAAACCAGTCAAACACATTATAGAAGTATATGGAAATGTACTTTCAGATTTTTGAAACATCAAATATAAGGACTACTTAAATCGAAGCGAAGAAATTAAAAGGTTTGATGGATGCTCTGATTGCATAATGAGACATAGACTATAATTAAAAGTATAAAGCGCTGAGCACAGCGCATAAGACCCACATGACAGGCCAACAATGGCTTTAGAAAGAAGTATTCTAATGGGATTGTAGTGCAATTAATATGTACTTATGATGAGTAGGGTGAACCAAACCACTGGAACACCTGATACAATTCCATGCAACAGCATCACAAACTACCACAATTAATATAAACTTCATATAGGTACAATATATAATAAGAATTTGTTAGAAGCAACCAAAGGACAAATTTTCATGTGTTGTTAGCTTAGTAGTTCAAACAGCAAATAATGAGATTATCTGCAGCAAAAAAATAATTTTTGCCACACATATGAAAGTCTATGTAATATGTTGAATCATGTTTTTTTTTCTAGTGGGACTTATTAGCGGGGCCTCAACATTTATCCATAATGACTTTTATTGCATAAATATACACACACAAACACACATGCATATGGACTAGTTACATTCACACACATCCCTTACCTGCCACGGGGAATATCAACGTCCTCCTTTTTCCAGCGTAGGGTAGGCGGTGGGTCACCATGAACCTGACACCTGAACTCAACACTCTCGTCAACTAAGACCACCTGGTTCACAGGCCGTTGCACAAACACTGGTCTTTCTGGATGTGGGCAGTACACACAACATAGAAGCTAAATGTACTTTTGACAGAGTAAAATACTGTCTGTGCTAGTGTGGATTAAATACTTTAGTTAAAATATGCATTATTTCTAATTGAGCCAGGCAAAGAGTGTATGTCAGACTCTTACCAAACACTGATAGCTGAGCTTTTTCACTTTCCCTTTCTCCAACCATGTTGGCCGCCACACACACATATATCCCCGCATCACTCTTCTTGGTATTTGAGATGGTCAGCTTTCCTCCACGGACCTGACAAAAAATGCATGTAATTACAATGAACCAGTTCGTTACAAAGTGTGTTCCATTGTAACAGTTCCATGTAAATGTAAATATGTGAATCATTCAGTATGTGATTCCCAGTATAAGGGTCATGTAAAAGGCACACTGAGTTGTTACCCACCATGATCCTGTCATCTTTGAGGTCAAGACGAGCTTTATCTTTCCTCCAGAAGGTGGTGGGTTCAGGATGCCCGCGTGGAGGCTGACACTCGAGACTGGCAGTCTCCCCGACGGCCACCACCACATCCTGTGGGTTCTGTCTGAAGTCGTCTCGTAACACTGCAAGACAAAGTAAAGAGAGCAGGGGTTGTTACTTTAACTGTAAAACTGGCTCATTCACTTGATTAGTTTGAAGTTTCATCAGTTTCCATTATATGAATCAGAAAGTCGCTCTGAGACTAAGTTATCTTTGGTTTGCTGACCTCGACCACCTCTTGCTAATGTGAGAGTCCAAAGACAATTCTATCAAGCAGACTGCCTCACAGAAGCCTCAGCAATCTCTCAGTCTTTAATAATACAGCTGTCCCCCTGAGGAGGTATGGGTTCTTCTTTGATCTCAGTGGCTAAATGTAAGACCGTGTACAGCCAGGTAGGATTAAGAGTACACTATACATGGGAAAGACACATATAAGAGAAGCAAGAAACATACAAATAAAATAAAAGCAACAATAAAAGGGAGGTCTGGAACAATAAGTAAAAGATGATGTATTAAACATTCCAACAACACTACATTTTTAGGACATCCCACACGGCGATAGTGTTAGATAGAGCAAACACCTACTGATACTGTCCATGACACACACATTATAACACCAGTGTTTTTGTTTTTGTAAACCCACACTGTGGTGGCGGCAATGCATATGTTGCGGTGGGTGGACAATTTTACCTGAAGGTTGTGCAAAAGAAAACCTGATTAAGTCCAATAATTGACAGGTTCATCCTCAGGGAAGTATGAATGAGCTCAATCCATTTAAGTTAGTTTCTTGTACAACTATTAGTAGTATTAGTAGTAAAGCCTGATGATTGTGTTAGAGGGGAAAGTCAGAAGGCCATCAAATAATTAAAATGAGTCCCCTGGGAACCCTCAATAGCCACATAAAATTTGGGAATAGAATAATATAAATGCAATATAATGTAAGAGAAAGAATCTAGAGTAGTATGAGTTTTATGGTGAGTATAACTGTTTGCTTTCTAATAATGCTAAAAATCAAATGTATGATTATGAATAAAATTGTTCATGTGAGGCATAAAAGTGAAGAACCTTGCATTTATTCTCTGCTATGGTGAAGAAATGTTGCTTATGCTTATAATATCCAAGGAGTAACATCATTGTCTTTTCTTCAAAACTGATCAAACGCTATGGTCTACTGTACGGAATGGGCTCTACTGTGGGCCCTCAAAGAATTCAAACAGTTATTGGACAGCTGCAAATAGAAGGCAGATAAGAGTGGATGTGCTGTGAAATTCAATATATTTAGACTCCAATTTTCAAGGATATTTTGACTAATAAAATGTACCAGTTGGGCTGAGACAGATTTTTTTCTGAAACCTTGGATGAAAGATCGGCCTGCTCTTTGAAGCAGACACACTGTCAGACCTTGAAAGGATGCTGCACCACTGCATGTACAACTTGGAAGAAAAAGCACCACTGACCATGGATATTGATTGTATCAAACACTTGTTTATGAAGCTTTCTGAAACGACTAGGGAACAGGTGCAAGGTTTCATTTAAGACCAGGGGTAAAATCGTTTCAAAATATCTCATTAACAGCAGCAAATGTCACTGAGATTAGTTGATAGAGGTTTATAGTGTTTCTTTTAAAAATGTCCTCAATGTCCTCCATACTTTTGTTGAAAGGAATCAATACTGTAGCTAGAAGAGGGGCAACGACTGTATAATAGTTTTAAAAAAGCCAGGAATTATGACAGTTACTTGAAATATGGTTGGTGAAATGTGCCAAAAAAAATGTTTTTTCCATATTGAACGTACACACCTTTAGTTCATTAGAATTCAGTTTATGAGCAGTTTATTCTGCATTCATCCACTGTTGGACGAGCATTTTAATTGAACCACGACAAGGATGTCTGCACATGATTTTGTGTGTTCAAAGGAGCGAGAACATCAAGAATTGTCAAGCAATGCCAGTAAAAGCCATACTCGTGCATTTTAAACAGAGGCATGAGCTAGCTGCTGCTAAGTTAAAAAGGTACAGCTTCAAACCTTCTTAATTCTGTCACAACTGTTATTCAACATATCATTTCAAAAGCAAGTGCTTTAAGTAGCTAAAGGACTGTATAGTAAGCCATCACTGGAATTGTGGTTAAAAATAGAGATCATGATTTGGTTCCTACAATGAGTTGTGGCCACTTTGTATTAATACATTTTGACATGTTGTTTTTGTGAAAAGCCTTTCTGTAGGGCAACTTTAAATAATAAAGTGCCTTGAGTGACAATCATGACTGTGAATATAAATTAAATAAATTAAAAAATGTTTGTAAAGAATTATGATTAGGATTTTATTTTATGGCAAAAATTGACTAGCTTATGAATAAAATGTGGCTTCTAAATGTAATTTCTGATTTCAGGCGTAATTAATAATATTTAATGAATTATGAGTAAACCTAATTATAATTCACACTTATATATGTAGATAACATCAAATAATATCAAGGTTTCTCTTTTCAATTATCCCATTTATGTCATCATTATTATTTGTCAGTAGTGGCATTAGTTTTCCAAGAAACCAAATGCATTGTGCATAACTTAAACTAAATGCTAGTTTATAATACTCAGAGCAGCATAGAATGAAAAACACTGGCTCGGTGTTCAGTTTGATTTCATCCTCATTACAGCCATAAGCTGTTCTGATGATATACTGTAGCATGAATTCCAAGTCCCAGAGGACACCTCTAGTGAAAAAAGAAAATCAGGAAGGAGCCAAAGGCCCTTTGGCCCAGCTGTCAATCACATCTAGTCAGTGTTGGAGTATACAAGTCTCAGTTGCAACACAACTTTGGCACAGACATATGCCTGTCTGGCTGTCACATGGTATGCTTGGAGAAACTTTCCATAGACAAAACACCCAACTCATCCAGTCACACAACTACCTTCCTGTATTGTCACAGTAAAGATGCCTCTATAACAGCAAAGCTTGTCTCAGGAGACTTAGAAACCCAGACACACACATGAAAAAGGAAGAAAAACAACAGGGTGATTCAAGACATGAAGAGAAAACCCCATTACACAAAAGTAAGAAATGTGTCATATTAAATGGTGCTGATAGTAAGCCTCCCAAAAAGTCTTAATTCGTCTTATACGTTTTACTTAAATGTCACATTGCCCGAATTACAAAAAAAAAATACGTTTTTCATTTATTTATGATTGATTTTGTACTTTAGAAATCATGTCTAAATAAATCTGAAGTAAATAACTTATTAAATACAATCCTTTGGTAATAAGCCACTGTAGATTTGAAAAGGTATGAGGGTGGGGTCTTTGTCCAAATACATAAAAGCTGTTGGTTCTGTAGTTGTAATTTATTCAATCCCGACAGTATGCATTACCCCACTGCAATGACGCCTATCCCACACCCCCAACACAGCTGTGAGTGTCCTTCTTTCTCTCACTAAGAGACCTCTTCAGGTTTCTGTAGGTGGTGTTCATGAAGGCATGTGAGATCTGGGGTGAGGGTGGTGTTGTTCTAACCTATTCGTCTCAAATATGGAGCCCCTGTGGAGGCAGCACCCATGTGTAGTCTGTTGTCGGGTGGTAATTATTTCAGATGGCAGGGCCGCCACCACTACCAAATGTTGTCTGATTGAGTGCTGCTCAATCATTCAAACAAGCCATTCAGGGAACTCACTCGTTCACCAGTTTCATTTTTCAAATCAGAAGCAGAATGAATTGTAAATGGGTTTTATTTCATGGCACAATGGGTGGTAAAATATGCAACAAGATGGAAGTATCTGAATACAAATAACTATACAGGGCTCATTATCTAATTAACAGAAGAAGGGGGGGTTGTGTGGTTGTTGTACATTTCTGATATTCCATCGTATCGTCCTGATTTCTTGAGGCCCTCTTCAGCTACAGCAGCACTCTATAACTGAATTTCATTTCACCAAATCGAATCCGTGAAGATCCCACTCAAGATCTTGGTGTGTGTTGCTCAGCTTGCAAAGGTCCCCAAATGATTCAAAAGTAGAATATCAACTCAAAATCCTGTTTAGTCCTGTATAAAAGATAATGTTTCAAAACACTGCAGTGCATTTATCAGACAATGCATTTAGTATCTTCTCTGGTACACTCAATGTCTGGTGTATCCATTAAGCTTGCATGCATTTACTGCAGTGTCTCTCTTCAAGAATGCAAGTCACTGATGCTGTGTGCTTTGTTCTGTTTGTATTGTAGTCACAATGGCATAGCTGAGGGATGACAATGTCGGTTTGTCAGTCACTTGGTCTGTAGTTCCATCACTTTGGTTCAGAGTATAATTAATTCCTATGACATTTGGTACAGACATTGACAGTCATGATGGAGCCTCTACATCTCCCTCAGTCCTTGTCACCCACAATATCTTTGTTTTGAGCCACAGTAGTAACACGGCTCTAGGGGTGTCAATGTCGGTCCACCAAAGTACCCCTTCCCATCATCCTCAGCTGCAGTCCATGTTCAGTGCTAATTAGAAAATGGTAGGACGTGTTAGCATTTGACTCAAAGCACTACTGTGCCTAGTACAGCCTTAAAGAGCTACTAGCATGGCTGTAGAGATTGTGTTTTGTTTTAATTATTGCAAGCAGCTCAAGTGTGAGTGTTTGGGATTTATCAAAATCAAGGTGACGTTTAACAACAACCAGGTTTCTAACATTATTTCTTTGGAAATTGTCTCCCTATTGTAATTCTCTCAAACAGTTTGTTATTTGGTGTATAATGTATATGACAAGAATGTAAGCCATTAGAATGCATTGGTATTGGTGGTCTTGACTATGGTCAAGAAGGATTGGACAATCAGATTCACTTATAAAATGTAGATGTGTCACTAGAATAATCAAAGTGTAAAGTAACCAAAATACCACATCTGTGATGTCACATCTGTGATAGTGAGATGCAAACTCTGATGCAATTGCGGAATTGCATTTTCTAATCATTTTTGACTTATTAATTTATCACAAATTAAGTCAGTTCAAATGATTAATTAATTGAAAAACAGACATTCACTTCATAATACAAAATGGTAAATAAACAAGGTGTGACAGACGGATGGTGATGGGTGATGAAATTATAACCCAATTAACTCATGCAACATTTTGTTTACTTTGTAATAGTGTGCTTGTGCATGCTTGTACGTGCCTTTGTGTGTTTATGTGCGTGCGCCCGTGCAAGCAGGCTGTTGGTTCAGCAGGGGGAATATAACCTCACACCTAACAACCCCACCCACTAGAAAACTGTTGTGGTAGTGCTGTATAGCAATACTGCAGTGGAAAAAATAAACAGAATAGTATATGAGCAGAGAGGAAAGATGAAGACACTAACACCTTGCGAGTTGTTGCGTGTAACAGATGGCTGTATTTCCAGTTGGGAATCACAGATGCTATTAAGAAAGTGATGTGCTGCATGTGGACTAAGCATCACACATAGCTTGTTTAAACAGCAATCAGGTGGTGTTCTGAGCCTGAGCCAAATGTCAGGTATTGTGATGCTGAAATAACCTTAATACTGTTGTATGGGTTTATGCAGATAGTGATCCAGTGTCTGAAAATGCACTACAACAGCTAAGTGATTTCTTATGACAGTGGTCTGCTAAATTGTGATTTGAAGTTTGCTGAAGATTCTTTTTGAACACGATAGCCTGTAGGGGTGTGTCACTTTCTCAACGGCTGTCCCATATCTGTCACATGCATAAAACGCACACTGACGCATACACACTCACACACAAATGCATAAACAAAAAAACTGCCGCCCTGTTCTTATATTTCAAACTTTGCTGATGACCACAACATATCATTGCCGTTCCAAAGGCAGACACACAAACTCCGACAGATATGCCGACACACAATCTGGGAGGGAGGAAAAATCTAGAGTGGAGAGGGCTATTTGCATTGGGGATTTTTTTGAATAAATAAACAACTTAACATGTCTGTGCCCTAAAAAAGTCATCAGCAATCAGTCAGGACTACGATCAGCGGGGAGATGAAGAGCGTTTACACAATGTCCCCCGAGGCTACGAGCCCTGCACATACGTACATTACCTATTATAATTCTACCCTCACAAAAACATGAGTAAATCAAAGCCCACTTTCACAAAAAGAATATGGTACCCAGCATGTAGAAAACATCTCAATTGTTGGCATGTATTTAGGGTATGATGTCCAGACAATACGGACACAAAATGAAAATCAGCATTGGTTTCGAATGAGGGGTAAATTGAATCCCTACAGTGTTTAAAGTCTCATTATGATAACTCATTGGTTGCATTGGCCACTGCTTGAGTGTGTGTGTATGTGGGTAAAAAAGTAACCTTATTTTATTCAAACATATTTATCAACAATTGGTACAGCATATGGACCAAATATGACCCAAGTTCATTTCCATTTCTGAAACCCGACATGAAATCTAATCTCAAAGGCAGCGTGAGATCAGGAGGTCCATGGTAACCGAAGTCAGCAGTCTCCAAAATTATAAGCAGGCAGCTAGAAAACCTAGCGCCGCTTCGCTTTGCTTTTTTGGCATCATTAGTGTCGAGTCCAATTAGCGTCAATATGAAGGTTGGAAATAGATGTACGGTGAAAAGTATGCATGCCTGTGGCAACACAAAATTTAGCAGAGTTTTAGATGCAATTTAGATTCTATAAACTAGCGATGACTTTAGCTTACAGAGGCAGAATTTAATGGTGTTTGCTGTTTTCCCGCTGTTTCCTTTAGAATACTTCTCCCCAGCTTTAAACGTAGCAATGGCTTTTACTTTTTTTCTTTTCACACAAATTTGTACTACACACAACCTTAGGCCCATTTTACCCATAACTTTACTCTTAACCTCTCTTTCCATGAGATATTTGAATGTGAATTTACACTTTGGGGTAGACTAAAACATCGGTTATGCATTCTTTGGCCTTTGAGTTAGGAGCCAGTGAACCACTGTGAAGGGTTAACAATAAACACCCTACCATCGTCATGTTTAATTAACCTCCATTCTCTTCAGTCATGTAATGTAAATTGAAGTTGTGGATGGTATAGGAGGACATCTCCATTCCCTGATCTCTTACTTGCCATGCCTCTAGTTACAGTAACAGCATTCCCTCAGACACATTTCCACATCTATAATTAATTACTCCTGTCTCCATGCATTTCTTCACTAGAACACATTCCCCTATCTCTCAGACTAACCTATGTAAATCTGCTTCTGCCTGCTTCCCAGACTATCTCATCTACTTACACCTGTAAATCCAGATGCTCCTTTTGTGTGCACAGCATTATGCAAAAATGTGTACATGACCTTAGTTCATGATTTTGCATTTAAGGATGCTGAATTCCTCCTCATTAATTGTAATGTTCTGCCTCACTCTCTTCTTGAGCATTGAAAGAAACCTGTTCCAAATCTGTTTGCGCTGGTAGGCACATATGACCTGTGTTTATAAACCTGGACACTGCTCTGGCTCTTATTGGAGGAATATGAGGAGAAAAGAGAGAACAAATGTAAGAAAGCAAAATATAGAAAAAGACAATCACATAATTTTTTCTCTAAGACCATGGATATCATAGACCCTTACAGCAATATTGTGGAGATGTACAACATGAGCTGGAAAATGAGTCAGGGATCAGAATATAGCCTTTTATCCGCCTTGTTTCACTAAAGCAGCGGTCACCCAGGGAGAGAGAGCCTTCTTACATGCACTCGTCTTCACTAACTGAAATTATGCACGCTGCTGTGTTTCACAGTCATGATCGTCGTCCTCAACATGATGGAATGAACTGGATAAACAAAAGCTAAATGCATTCTCTTACAGACCTTTAAAGGTATAAAAAGCTCAATCTGTTTTTCTACTCCCTTCCTATAATGCTAGCAACCACTTTTGCTGTCCTCGAGTTATAATGGAAAAGAAACATTCACTGTATATATGCACTTCAGTAGGCTAGCTCATATTTCCCTATTGCCTTGACTTTTGTGGGATCCAATGGAAGAAAGTGATGTGAGAAAGCAGAAATCGTCAGCGATAATCTGTGCGTCTACACCATCCGGCATGATCAAACACATCTTATGACGGCCACCAGAGATGGTGGTGCTAAGCTGTGTTTACCACTGCATCCTTCTTTGCATGGGTACATACAGATGGGCCACAATATGTGCATGTTTGGATAGTTTATAGATACGTATGAATGCATTTGAATAAATGCTTGGAGTTATGAAGCAGGGTACTGCACCTCCACTACTGCTGGCATTCGGCACAAAAGAAAACTAATTAATATGGTAATGTCATGCTACCACATTAACTGATAAAATACGGTACGCTTTGTTGCTTTGATTGCACTGATTTGACCTTTGATCTCTAAATGACTAAATGAACTGAAATGATCAAATGTGAGTGTAGTATACAAGGTTCTTGTGACCTGGAAGTGACGCTATGCACTGGCACATATACCCGCACACATCCACCATGTTACACAAAGGATATTAACTGGTAGCACAGAGGGTCAATATAACATCCGACCAGTACTGGATTTTTAAGGATACCGGCGTCAATATGTGAGTAAAAAATTCTGATAATCATATATTGTCCGATATTCATTTTTTTTATACAAACAAACACTTTGATAGGGATCCCTTCGTTTTGTAATTGCCTTAGTCTGACATTTTAAAGTAAACTTGTCAGTGTTCTCTAGTGGACAAACAATGTAATGGCAATTACTTGCTACTTATTTGTACAACATATATCTGAGAGCCAAAGATTCCCTCCATAAGACATGCATCATGTCATCATGGACAACTGATCTTGTGGAGTTCTAGTCAAGCATTTGAAAGCCATAAGTCACCTTCCACAAATGATGGGGTTCCAGGTATATGTCTCAGTAACTCTAAGCTCCTCCCATCTCCACAACAGCCCCCCATTCACCAATGCTCCACTGAGCAGCTTAGAAGATTAATCACCCCAAATCTCTGTTAATCACATCCATGCACACCCCCTGGTAAACCCAAGGCCACCCAGCACAGATCCTGTATGTATACAGGGAGCAGCTGTTGGAGGCTGCAGCTAACCTGCTGCTCTCCAACACCTTCCCAGGATCTCTTTCCATGACTTCCATCATGTAAAGCAGTTAAAAATGCACTATCAGAAGAACGACTGTGGTGCCACTTCAGAAAATGGCATGCATGTTTTATATATGACAATTCCATAGACAGATAGGTAGGGAAAATCAGTCCAATCTTCCAGTGATTGCCCATCATGGGGTGATCAGTCCCCACCGAGAGAGCTCGTCGTTCCCTGTGTATGCATATTCATGCACTTGCTGGTGAAGGTACACACTGACATACACAGAGGGAGTACATGTGCAAACACAGTCATATATAACATCTCTCTCTCTCTCTGTCTCACACACACACACGCACACAGAAGATAAAAATGCTCAATCCATCAACATCTTTATGTTGCAAACATTCACGTTATAAGTTAATCATCTCTCTCTTCATTCTCTGTCAGTCTTCCTCTCGCATTTATAGTACATTTTGTGAGACAAAAGAAGGAAGGAATATCAGCCACACTATGCCCCCTGCATCTGTCCATCCATCGCTCCCTGAAGACAAAAATGTATGCAATGCTTTTTTAGGGTGACTCTAAAGCCAAAGTCGACAAAATAACTGTAAATACTGACATGGCTAATCTCAGCACAGCTGTTGGTATTAGGTCCTTTAATCCTGGTCCAGATCGGTGATGTGCTCACACTGGCTTGGGGACAGATGAGCAATAGCCACCAGGCTGCCAAGTGGGCTAAAGGCAGCAGACTGGCCCGACGCTCATTTTTAGACATGATAAGCTGTGAATCCGTGGATCCTGGAGGGGAGCTCCAAACAGCACAGTTGTGTTGCATCATACAGCCTTTTGACTAAATATGACTGATTCTGGTGCAATCTCACACCAAAAATCGGAAATGTATTTTTGACTTTATTCACAACTGTTACATACATCTGTCCTGATAGGAAGCCAAGAAATGAAGAAAAATAGGGGTGGCTGACAAAGAAAGGATGTTCTTATCTTTTCACAAGTGGTTTTCTCACATGGTGATGCACTCCTGTGACACCATTTTATATATAAGAAACATTTTTTGTTGTTGTTGGAACCAGAGAGGAAGAGCAATCATTTAGCAAAACTAGATGAGATACTGGCATTTTTTATTTGCTGTATAAAATCTAAATCTAAATCACAGTATTTTTATAATAAATTTGAAAAACACACACTTTTTTTGTTTTGCCAAATGTTCTTATATGATCTAAAAACTTGAGTGACATTTTTGAACATCCCACAGGTACATCTGAACCAGCACACCTGTAAATACATAACTGAGCTGTTGCTATTGTATAAGTGAATTATTGTTATGATTTCTCAGCAGCTTTTCTTTGTCCCTTTCTTTCTCTCTTTATATTGGGATTATGTAAAAAAAATAATAATTTTAAGACAGAAACAGCACAGCTCTGCAAGCAAACAACATATTTTATCAATACAGTTTGCTCAGATGTTCTCTATATAAGGAAGGATCTGACCCATTTTATTTTCTAGTGCCATGTTTTATCTGATTTTCTCAAAATCAAATCATATTTGTTGATGCTTTCATAACCTGTCAATCAGAGTTCTACCTGACATGTTATCACTCATCACAGAGAGCTCCCCCTGATGAAATACAGCACCCAACACAGGGATGGTTCTTTTTCCTGCAGGCAATATAATAACCTTTTAAATCACGGTAGAAATGACTGCTGTGCGAGGCTGACTCTGCAGTATGAGATGCTGCACTCTGCTGCCGACATACTGGAGCCAGTCTGCACTGACTTTACTGTCTGATCTGCATACGATGCCATGTGCCAAACCCAATTGTCTGTGGTCAGATAAACAAGATAGAAAAAGAGACATCACAACATCTGTATCATGTATCAGTAAGTAGAAAGGTCAGAAGTGTAAGACATGTAATTAATGACTGGCAGATGCAAGAACGGACATGGATGCCAACACACATTATCTAGGTACAAGGCGTAAGGAAACTGACAATCCTGTCTTAATCTTCTGGACCAACACTCCCACAGCATACAAACAGACTAAACAGACTAAATAAACCCAGTTGGATTCCACAGCTTGTCCTCTTTCATCTCACTTTTGAAATTCAAAGATTATTTATTAAATTGAAACTATTTAATAAAATCATGGAATTAGAACTAAACAAACTACAGGGTGTCCTGTACATACATAGTTTCATGCCGTTGAGCAGGAATTATACTGAAATTGAAATGTTATGCAGCAAATCTGAAACCGTAAGACACTGATAAACCCATAGCTGACCTTAGACAAATTTACTAAGTTTGGGCAGGCAGCAAAATGCCCAATGCCTTATTTAATAAAAAAAAAAAGTTCTAGAAATGCCAAAACAAATTAACAAATTTTTCTAATCTTCCAGGTAAGCACCCAGATGCTTTCCAAGGCATACTAAAAGGGATTGTGAGAACATTTTCTACTCTATTCTACTAGTATAATCTACCTCTGAGATGGTAGTGGTGTTTTTTAATGTGAAAAACAAAAATGAGATGCTAGGAGACGTGAAAAGAGGGGAAAAAAAGGAACGAAGAAGGGGTCAATCAATAAAAGTCCGCTTTTTTATACTTAATAAAACTGTATTCAGCCTGTGCTTCCTGCACTACATAGACTGCATTTATGATTGTTAAGTTGCTCCAATTACTGGCTGGCAGAGGCATTTGAGAAAAGCACCATTAACCTCGGCATCCGAAGAAACGGAAAACAGCCGGGTGTTTTCTCTCAGGGAATGTAATTGACGAGACACCATGGAACAACATACCCACTGGTGCGTCCAGTCCCACGGCAAATTATTGCTTGGCTTACAGTAAGCGTGTAGTCTACCTGGTTGCTGTTTTCATGATATTTGGTGCCTCAGTATAGCACAACATACTGTCATAATATACTATGAATCAAGAATGCTGAGTAAATACAATAGTCAATCTCAAAATCTACTTCCAAAAATCAAACTTCCAAATCTTTATTTAATGTTTGTGTGACAATATCAAATTGTGCTTAATTTTACTGTTAGAGTAATACTTAACATTTCTGTAGGGAAGATTAACATGTATAAATGTATGTGCATTTACTCCTCCTGGCAGAAGTAATGAGTGTAAACACAGCTGCATTCAAAGTGTTTTCAGTAGACAGCCTAATCAACACAGCATCAGAGGAATCATCTTTTAGACAGACACTTGAGCCCCCACACATCACACATTTTTCAAATTGTCTGAATCCAAGGCTACATGTAAATATTACATACTGTATACTATTATTATATTATATAGTATAACTATTTCTGTATCGAAATATCTATGTACATTGGAGTTTATGTTCGAATGAAATCTACAAGGTTTGCATTGACAAAAGTGTAGGCTACTTTGCTGAACAAAAACAATAAAGAATATTAGGGCCGCACAAACACAAAGTGGTAACGCTGTCACCAGACAGCAAGAACGCCCTGGGCTCGGATTGAGTTTGCATGTTCTCCCTGTATACTTGCAGGTCTCCTCTGGGTGCTCTGGTTTCCTCCTACAGTCCAAATACATGGTGGTTAGGTTAGGTGAGATGGAAACTCTAAATTGCCAGTAGGTGTGAATGTGTTTGTCAGCCCATGTGTGTGTTAGCCCTGTGAAAGACTGATGACCTGTGAACTGTGCCTCTCACTCAATGAGTGTTGAGATAGACTCCATCCTCTTACTCTAGACAAAATAAGCAATTTAGAGATATCTTAACAAATAAAAAACAGACAGAAGATGGAGACAGAGGATACCACACTAGGCAGGTCATTTTTGCGTAATGCTTGTCCTGCTAATAAAACGTATTACATTTTTGGACGGTATATGGCTTTAGGGATGGCAATGTCAGTCTGCATGTTCCCCAGAGAATCAATCTTTTTCACTTTGGTGATCCCCTGAATTTTCCTGACTGTTATGTCCCCCTCATAATCCTCTGACTTTGAATATGTCATCATCAATGAGGCAATGTTTTAATTTGTGCAACACTTTGGTTTATGACAAAATAACTAATGAAATTCTTCACTCTGTAAAGCTGTATTACCCAATAGAGTGTTTTATATATGTCATAGGCAAAAAGACAAAAACAATATGGACAAAAAGTGGTTGTAACTGACTAAGCTCATACACATATCATGTGCATTTGTTCTTATTTTAATTGTGTTACTCTTGCTTGTAATACTGGTGGTACTAGAATGAAACTTCAGCTGTTGACACAGGGTGACATTGTGTGAAATGTCCTTTAAAAAAGAATAAGGCATCTGGAAATTGAGAAAATGTTATCAGTAAAATTCAGGTGAGAACTACTCATGGATATGCTGAGCTTCAGCCAGATAGATTACTGTAGAGCTTAAATGTCTCCAATATCTGGAATCACATCTCTGCCCCCATTGGCGTAATGGACTGAATCCTATGGGAGCCTTCACTCCTGTGTCACCCTGCTGCACCACTTCTGGCTCAACAAATGCTAAAAATATTACAGTATAAAGGTGAGTGGACTCCACATTCCCTTCAAAATTTTCAATAGGCTATGATTTATCCTGTAAGTGCGCAAATCTTCTTTCAGAGCATGCTTAAGAGCTTGAGGAATCTCATCCACCTCGTCAGCCATTTGGTGTAGGTATTAAACTACCCCCCCTCATAATCTCGGTGCTGGGAGATAGGGGCAAAGCGTAATCAGCTCAGATAACTAGGCTACCACACAGAGGTGTAGGCTTCCATATCTATCATTATTTGTGTTATACTTTTTTAAAAGGAACACTTTTTTCAGTTTGCTCATTTGTCTTCATCCTATGGAGGCTGTCAGAGTTATTGCCAAGCAAACAGGATTTCTTTGTTTCCTTATCATTTAATTGATCAGCAGAACGATCTGTAATAATGAATTGTTTCTGAGCAAATTCCTAAATTACATAGCGCAGCATGTAGTAACAACTTCATTAGCTGTGGCTAGAGGTTTTATCAGAAAGAAACCTTCATTATAGTCTTACCTTGCATTCACACTTCTATCTGTGATAGAAATATCAAAATTAGAGCAATATTTCCTAAAAATTACCATTTTCCTTTGTAAGCAAATACAGCTGGATAAATTCTACCCTACACTGTTTGCACTCTTACTTCTTTGTTTGAAGAGTATGTATGAATTAGTAATAAGAACAGTGATCCCCTTGCTGCTAAATAGGTTAGAGGAAAGAATATATGATTATGTATGAGGAAAGATGGGGGTTGTGAAAGACAGCTCTACAGATGAAAAAACAGAATGCCAGATACCAAGATGATGAGGGGGATACAATGTAGAGAGAGAGTGTGCTTATTCTGGATGGGTGGCTGTATAGTTTCAACCTTGGTGGGTGTGCTGTTGAGCAGTGCATGGCTGAGTTGAGCTGCAGTGCAACTCGCTGTGGCTCACTCTCGAAACCCTCACCCACAGAGAGTTCCCCAACTGTCACATGCCACTGAACCACGGTAAACAACGCACACACACACGGACACACAAATGCACACACAAGCCATTTTCATTAACAGAACCACTGGCACACTCAGCCCAGCTGGTCCCTGAGTCGACACTGGAACTGCACATCTGGTGTCAATGCTCTGTTAGAGGGAGGCCATCTGGTTGGATGGAGGGAGGGGGAGACAGGAAAAGAGACGAGGAGTCAAAAGAGGTTGGGGAGACAACAAAAAAAGGAACTCTCATTGATACTGTGCCATTCAACATATGCACATAAAAAATGGATCTGATTGTTGGATGCACTGCATACTCTGCGTGCATTAGTCCTCTTACCAGTAAGAGGATTGCTAGGTCAAAGTCAGGTTTGCTCTCTGAGCATTTGGAGCTAATGGCAATGAACAGATAGCATGTTTAATGGCTCCAACTGTCAGCAAAACACATGAATAATGCTCCGTGTATTGTCCTTTGGCTTCTACAGGGAACTTAATATTACATAATACATAGAAACATTAATAATTCTGTGACGTTGCTGTATATTTTAAATTCCCTGTTCTTTTAGCTGTATTATGTTATTCAGTGTTGCAGAACCTAGCAGCAGTTTGTATTAGAAGGCTATTGAAGGCATGCCCATATAGAATCCATGCAACACTAATTAACTCTGTTGAGCTGCATTTATACAACTGGAAACTATGCATGCAGAGCTGTATAGCAGTTGATTGTACATGGTGTTAAAGTGTCACACAGATGCTTCATCTACATCTGCGAGCATGAAGCCAATGTGAAGTCACAAGAACAAGCCATTAAAAAATCCTCCTCTAGTCACCTATTGATGCACTGGCACACGCCCAGAACAAACAGTGAAAGCCCTGCAGCGGTTTGTAACCACAAAGAGGCCAGGTGCATAAGCAGAAACCTACCTCTACCCTCCTGATTACATTATCAGTGATAATGATATCCTCCTGTTAATTTTCACTGACCACAGTTTGACCCCGCCGCCAACAGAGACACATTTAGGTCTGACATTTGTGTCACTGTGAGGTAAAGGTCAGAAACCCTTAAATGCACCAGCAGTAATGCTCTTATACGTTACGTGTACACATACACATGCTTGCAAACACACCCACACACACACACACACACACTCACACACAAAGTGCATCCTGCCGCCAGTGGCCTGACTGAATCATGTTCTTATTAAACCTTGATCGGAATTCAAGCTCGGACATTATCCACTTATAGTTATTAATGCTGCAGCTCTCTTGGGAGGACAGAGCGGGCAGTGAGGGAGGGACACACACCACACATTCAGATGCTGGTGTAAAAGCTTTATGTCTGGAGGTAGGATTGTTTACATTACATGCATGGATGAGGTGTGCATTATTTCAGTGACTAGAAAATTGCTGCAACTGTTACAACAAATGCACATCTACTGTGAAAAGGGATACAAGAAGCACCCAGCAATAAAGGCAATCCTTTCACAGACACACTATTATCAAACCAATCAGGAAAATGGTGAGTACCCAGATACGATAACCTTGCACTAGATGCTCGATGAGACATAACAAAATTGCTCTTAAAATCCTAGCCTCAAGGGAGACAAAGACATCGAGATTCTCATTTTACTTTTCCAATATACTTAAACCTCAGCCCCCGTTAATTAGAAATCTTAAGACATTCCTTCTTTTGCCAAAGTTAATTAAAAATGTGCAGACTTTACCGCTACTATGAAGAGGTATGTAGAAAGAAAGAGCTAAGAGCTGTCCACAAAACAGAGCACTATAGAAGGCTTGGCAGGGGCAGAATGACCATATTAGTAGCTTAACTGCATGAATACATTCAGTCTGTGTTGGTGTACACTGGTGAATTCTTTGCAGTGAATAATAGTCAGTAGCCTTAAACCTTGATCTCTATTTTGATCTGTAGTTTGACATTCAGCACAATTAGTCAAATAATCGATTAGTCAAGCTACAGAAAATCTGCTACAATTTTCATAGTGAAAATGAAAAAGATTTTCTAGTTCTACATTCACATGTTTAAAGTTTTCTTAGTCCTCTAAGATAGTAAATTTAATATATTTGGGTTTTGGGCTGTTCAAAAACAAAAACAAGCAATTTAAAGATGTCAACTTGGGCTCTGGAAAATACTTTACTATTTTCAGACAATTTATAGTCTAAACTTTTAATCAATTTGTCAATAAAATAATCAGTTAGAGCCTAATTTGACACCAGTGCACTACATTAAAATCAGAAACCCCTGCATTCCATAATATAAAAAAACCCACACAATATCTTTGACAGATTTCTGCCATTTACCGGTTGGGATAATTTTCTTCCCTTTGTAGTTTTGCTTTAGATTTGTGACTTTAATAAGTTCCTCTAAACAGTATTGTTATTTGTGAGGAAATTGGTTCACAATGGAGGACAAAGGTTGACTGGAAACCAATTAAAATGGTTGCCACCTACACATATGCCTTTTAATTGGATAGGGCTGATATTGTGGTGTGTGAATGTAATGTAATTTTTACAAGGGTCCTCAGTGTTATCACAATCTCAAGATGGCTGAGTAAAGATAGAGCTTACTGTGAGCCCCAAGCCAATGAAAAAGCAATCCTTGTATATGTATATGTATATGTAAATGTATAGGAGGTATTACACCTTCATTGATGGTGACTTTGTTAGCTAAAACTTCTGATTTGAACCTGTAGTTTGCAGTTAAATATCCTTCCCTCCTGTGGTACCAACTTTAGACTTTGCTATTTTAGCAGTTTGCAGTCCTTTCTAATCCTTAATAGTCCTTCTTAGAGTTACAGCACCTGTACTTACATCCGCCAAGCTGCATGAATTTTCCTCCCAGGGATGGTGTGATACCAGCAAGGTCTTACTTTTCAGACAACACAGTGATACAAGGGGAGTGGTGGCTGTTGAACGCGAGCCAGACCAGCTAGACAGGGGGAGGGGAACACATGCGGGGAAAGGGAAGCGACAACTGTGGCTGGATCTGGCTTTGATGAGGAGGCATGAGAAGAGGGGAGGCTCAGTCTTCGAGGGAAGCAGGTGTGTGAGAAGGTGATAAGGACGCCGTGGCAGGAACTACACAAATGTGCGCGCGCACACACACACACACACACACGCAAACAAATAAACATACTCCTGCAAATACCACTTGCTAAAACTGTTCATTCAACTTCAACGCTAAATTTAAATGGCGTCCCTTCAAATAACTGAGCTTGCACTGCTGCAATCCTTAACAGTTTCTGGTCCCTTGCATCATAAGGGCACAGACAGAGAATTATGATATACCAAAAGAGAAATCAGAGAGCGGGACGAAGATGATGAGAAAGGAAAAAAGGGGACAGGTTGATTTAAGGAGCTAATATTGTGTTGAACATTGATATGTGTTTTAGTTGGTGCCTACTGTAAGTGTTTCGGCTTGCACACATACACCACACGCATATACATTATGTGCGAGAGTTAAAGCGTCCCTGGGGAGTGCTTTGTGGCAATGTGCGGTACGGAAACAGAGAAAAGTAATTTATGGGTAAGATGTGTATTTGGCTGGCTTATTTCAGAATCCATTAAGATTAATTAAGTGTTGCTAAATGTGGTGCTATAGAGTTCAGATTTCGCAGATGCATTCTAATCATTAGCTTACAGTTTATTCAGCCTGCTTAACAGCTGCTAATAGCCTGAGTGAAGCCAGACCAGAGTGTTCTAATGGTCTGAGAACAGCTAGTACAACTACTGGACTGGCGGATGGTGAATTGAGAACGTCTATTGCAGCATTAATCTATAAACCATGATGGGTAAATGTAAATCTAAACCACACACACACACATCACTATAGTATGCACCTGTCTATGCTTGTTAATCAAAGGCAGGGAGAGAGTAAGTGAGGCAGAAAGGAGGCAATTAGACACTCTGTCATCAAATATTTGGTTTGTTTGGCAGGAGGACTGCTTTAAAGAGTGAATGAGACACAGCCAACCACGCTCAGCCTACTTCATATGCACTGTTGTTTCAGATAGACTTTGCATGAGCAATTAGCGCCAATCAGGGATTAATTAAGCTAACACAGAAGAAGAAGGGTGGTTTAGGAATTGTTCTGTTATCATTCGTCCTAAGTCCAATTAAAGGCCAGTTCAGACTAAAGATTTGCGATGAAATTAGTTGAAACTTGCAACTAGCAATACTGCAATGTTTTAAACTCTTCCAGTTTACACCAATGCAACTAAACGAGACAGTATACTGTTTCCATAGCAACAACTGTGTACCTACATTCTAACTACCAGATTTTCAGGCTTTGTTTGTAGCTGGATATTATTTGTAGTGTCTTAATATTTGAATGAGGATAGTAATAGTGAGTTACTTGCTGCAATTGCAGTTCTAGCTTCAATGAAATGGCGAAAACACAAAAATTATCAATACAAAAGGGTCGAGATGAGCAACTGACTTCGCTACGAGCTAACTGTTGAAACAGGTGACATGCCGTATGTTCTTAAACAAGCCACTGGTGAATTGACAGCCTGGGTCACAGGCGACACCATCAGTCGACTTGAGTTGAGCTGAGACGGGCCAGTTCACACCGCTGCAACTTTTCCCTGCAACGTTTAAAAACGATATAGTCTGATTGTGAATCTTTGGTCTGTACTGGCCAAAAAGCATAATTCCATTGATTGCCTGTCTCTTAACTGCGTGTGCATATGTCAGCACACATGTGTGAATGTTTGCTTGTGTGGTTGTACTACACAATGTAGTGCATATATGCCTTAAATCTCTTTCATCATTCTACAGTTCCATTAAAGATGAAGAAACACAAGCACCTGATGAGGACTGTGTGCTATTGTGTAAAGCTTCAGGACAAGTGAGTCGGTGGACCTTGAGATGTGATTGCTTTGTCAACTGCCTTTTCCAAGGTCAAGAATTTTAACAAGGTCACATTTGCCATTCATCATACTTGTCGTTTTTTACTGTGCATTTAATTTGTTATGTGAGGTCTCTTTGTACTGTACTGACGGATCTGCCTTTGAGAGACAAAGCTACCTTCAAACATATAGGAAACAATAATTATCAAAATAGACCAGAAATAAGAACCAATAAAATAAATTATGTTTACACAGAAATCGTTTAAAAATCTTTTAATATTAAAATGATCAGCCAGTAATTAAAATGATGGATCTTTTGTGCTGTAAAAATGTATTCCAGTAGGTTAAAGTAAGGGTAACACGACCACCCAAGTTGCCTCAGGCGAGGAGTTCTTTGAAGGATACCGATGGCAAAGAACTGTTCACCCTCTGGTCTTTAAACCAGACGTCAGAGTGGACAAGAGAGCTTTGCCTAACGACATGAGACTGCTTTCATATGCTGTTCAAATCGGAGAAAAAGCTGGTATATTGGTAAATTCAGGTCACATCAAATAACATAAATTATCTCAATCATCCACTCTTGTGCATTGGAGATAATGGATTTAAACATTATTAATCATAAGTTCAACTAAAATTGTCTAGTAATAAGAATTATTTTGGTTATTTATTATTGTCCATTGTGCTACAAGCATAGACAAGATTATAAATGTATCCATTTTAAGAATAAAACTAAATATTTAGACACTTTTCTTGTGGTCGTGTGGCACAGGGCACTCAACAAGTACAATCTTTTAATCCCCAAAAATATATTGTAAATACTTAATGAAAACATGAATTAATTCAATAAATATGCAAAACAGACAAGAAAAATTTTCATATTTGATGTTGAAAAACATTCTGTGGATGACAGGACAAGGACTTGCGTTGTCATGACAGAAGCTGGTTATCTAAGGCGATCCGAACCAAGCTGGCAGAGAAAAGAAATGTCCTCTTTACAAGTGCACTCACATGAACTTGTAGAATGAATGTCAAATTCAGTGAAATTAGTACTATCTGTACCACTTAATCCATTTCTTTCCTGGGCTTTTTTATGCTAGTCATGTCAATTCATCAGTGGGCTATAAATATGGTATGCTTTATGTTTTTAAAAGTACTGTTTCTTTGATAATGGGGATCTGTGTATCATCTTTGTTTTGGACAGAAGAGTAGGCAAAGTGAGGAATCATGTTGGCTGTGGGCTGTATTTAGAAGCTAACACAGGACTTTAAAGTGGCACTTTCAGTTGTGTCTCGAAAGAAAGTCTAAATCTAGTACGAAGGGTGACCATTACATTACATGGATAAAAAAAAAACTAATCTCCATTTGTTAAATTACGTCAGCACTGTCTGGGGCTTGGATGGATTGTGACTGAAATGTACTATCTATTTATCACATGAATAAAAGGTACAAAAAAAAAAACTTCAACAGCTCATCTCTCCCTACATCATCATTTGTTTATTGTAATAGATTTTGTAAATCATTATGTCAAGAAGTCCTATGTAGAAGTCTAGTTATCTTAATTAATCATTTTCGTCTATCTAAGCAAAATATTATTTTTCCACTTTATCACACAGTTAGGTAGTTGTATTGCTTCTGAGTGATTTCTGAACCAACAATAATGGAATCCATTGTACTTAGAAACAAAAAATATCACGTGCTTGACTCTCTAAAGAGCAATTTTGCGCTTTGGTGGCCTAGAATAATGAAAATAAGGACTGTGGAACTTTTTTTTTTATTTAAATTACTTTGATTAGACCTGATATATGTAAGAGAACTGAACACTTATCTTGATTAAGTTTTGTTTATAATGCCATTTTGGCTAGCAGAGGATTTCCCACCACAATTGTATGTGGAACTAACTGGTGGCCTACAACCAACTCAAGCTAATACCTTGGCAAATATAGCCTTTGTCAACTTTAGTAAAAGTAAGTATTCATTTCTTTACAGACAAAACAGACATACTGTAGATTTGATTTACTTTGCATTGCAAGTCACAGACACATTCAAAAGCATTAATTGTCCTCCTATCCACTCCCTCTACCTATTGGCATTTCACCACACAATGAGCAAGCAGGTTACTAAAAAAAGGTTACTTTTTGGCTTAGCAAATTACATTTTGTTAATCTTTTCATCCATTTTTCACTCAACAAGTGGCACACCTGCATACAAATTAATCATGTTAAAAGCCTAAAATGACTGTTTGCCTGTTTTCCTAACCATATAATGGTGATGCAAAAAACTGTTTCTAAATGATTTATTTCAAAAAGTACTAAAAGGCCTTTGCACTTTTGAATATTAGCTAAGCAAGCTTGAGCAGAATGTCTCAGAGTGTAATAAGTATGATTGCAAATGCTTCAGCAACAGTAAAATAGATATTTAATTCAAAATCAACAGAACAGGCAGTGTGTTAATACCTTAATTGTCTTGCAATTGAAACGGAACAGGTTTGATATTCAAAGCAGTTAAATACTTTCTATGTCCTTCAGAATTAAGTCCAAATTCTCAGAATCACTACAAAAGGTTTTATATATTTAATTCATTCATTCATCCTTACTTAATCAATCAAGTCTTGATTCCCACAATTAAATAAAATTATATATATGTACATTAAGAATGTGTATTGAGTAAGAGACATTGTTACAAGTATTTGAGTCACTTTAACGTGTCATATCAAAAACATTATAACACTCAAGCATAGAAGTAGCCCTGCAGCTCCAAAGATATTTAAATAAGCAACAACCACACGAACGATTATCTTGGTTGGCTAGGTAGAATCTGTCATGAAATATTGCTGCAAACAATAGCTTTGCAATTACCAAAAGCAATTATTTGACACTCATTGTACTCTGTAGTCTGTCACAGCAAGCAACAACTGTAGAAACGGTGCTATGCAAAACCTATTTAAGCTTGAATTCAATTAGACAAGTACTTTGGATTTCAGTTAAGTTTGGGGAGTAATTCACAACAGCTTTCACACTGTACGGTCTGAATTTATTCCATTAGATATTTCCAGGAGAATTGTTTACAACTGCTGTCACCCTTTTGTCATTGGTATTTGTGTAAAGTCCAGAAAGAAAAAGAGAACACTTCTGACCATTAATTGCTTCATTTGTTTGTTTATCCAGTAGGCAGAGGGTGCAGACAGACAAGAAAAACCAACAACCTGATTGTTGCAGGGACTTCATGACCCCTTGTGACAACTGCCTTTTCACCCAATACCCATTATGTGAAATGATGAGGTTTATGTTTGCCTATACTTTATATCCATTTCCGCACACTCTGACAGAAAGCTGTCAGCTGTGGGGCTGGAGTGATTTTCCACTGGCATCCATGGAGAAAATCCTGGTTGGATTCAAAACTGCCTGGCTTTTCCGATGTGTAAGAGTGCTGGAGACAGGCCTAGGAGGTTTAAGCAGATTAATTAGGGTGTAGCAAAGACTGTGAAGAAATCTCTCTTCCATAGATGTTATATCCACTGACACAGCTTTGCATACCAGCAAGTCCCTGAAATGTGCACACTCCTACTACTCGCTCATAGAAACACACAAACATACTGCACGCACACACAGAGGAAACACTGTTGGAGGGCAAAAAGTCTGCCATGGCCCCCACCCACCCTCTCTCCAGGGTTAGTCCAATAATCATACCCCTCCCTCTTTCCCTGAATGTGTTTATCCTCCCTGTTTCCCTCTCACTCTGGTTTTTGCTTAGAACACATTTCCCCTTGTTAGTGCAATTGGAAGGAAAATGCCATTCTATTAGTGACGATTTTCACTTCCTGTCTCTTCATCGGAACATGGTGTTCATGTTAACATGGTTGCCCACGAGGTGAAGCAGAAAAAAACAAACAAAAAAATAAACATCCAGTATGCAACAAAGAAACGCACCACCCAGGGATTAGCAGCTGTGAAAGTGCTTCAATTTAAAATTCTAAACTGATGCACAACACCAATAATGATGGAAGTTGGTTCTTTGTGTAGCAGGCAGTGAGTGTTGCTCACGAGATGTGGAAAGTGAAAATAAACCCATCCAAACTCAAACCAAAACTTGTTATTTCTTCTACACTATCAGTGAACACCCATTATCTTCCATCTTATCTCACTGCACTGATTGATATTGAAGAAAAGACAAGGGCAGAAAATAGAAGCGCACCCCCCCCCCACCACCACCGCCGCCCCTCCCTGAATCCTCATCACCATCATCATTTTCATCATTACATGAAATATGACCGAGAGCATAATCCCACAATGCCGTGCAAATGTCGACGTGAGTTAGCATCAAGAAGACACAAGAGATATGCATGCATCATCTGGCCAGGAGAACATCACTTGTGGGGAGACAGCCAGAGGCCCTAAGGAGGAGACGTGGAGAGGAGGGGGGAGAGTGAAGAGGAGCGAATGAGAAAGAATAGTAGAGGGAGAGGAATGAAGGGTGCAGAACAACAGAAGGGAATTGAGAGTAAAGTGAAAACAGAATGAGGTACAATATTAGGGAGGAAAAAATGGATGGAATGAGTGGGATGTAGTACAGGCAGGGAAATAATACAGAGGCAATCAGAGAAAATGGAGGCATAATATCCTAGTGCTGCATAATCTCCACAGATTCAAACATAATGCATAATCTCCACAGGTTTAACAATACCATGTGCCCTAATTCTGAGCCAATTACAAAGTGTGTGCCATTTGGCTGGTTTGCATGTGGACATGGGTATGGATTTGACAGGGAGGAGCTTGAATGTGGGAGTGAATATAGGATGGGGGGAGAGAGGGGGTTGTCTTCTGAAGGGTGCAGACAGCTGTGGTCCCTATGCACGCAGCATCCCTCCCCTTTGCCTTCTATGTACTCTAATGCCCTTCACTGACCAGATTAAAGCCCAAATGACAAACGCACAAAGGCTGGAAACATCTGTTCTGGAACACACTGTCCATCCCTCCCTGTGCTGAGCTCTGTTGGTCACTCCTCAGTTCCAGTCCCCATGCGGACAACATCTGGAGCAATGGACTAGTGCACATTAACTACTGGAGCATGAGACCAAGCTAACCCACTAACCATGAGTGTGTCATCCTTTACACAGTACTTTATAAAAGTTCTTTCCACATTGTTGCCTTCTATGTAATTAAATAGAAGTTACCTGTGTTATTTTACGCTTGCCTAGTTCGATAACAGTGACTCATTCTACAGTGCAGTGTTTGGATCTGGCTTGCTATGGTTTTCCTCATGATGAATATGAATTTTGTCTCAGTATTGGTGTTGTCTTGAGCCATCTTCCCCTTCCTAATGCTCAGCCTGGGGTATAAAGGGTTGCAGTGAGGAAAAAGTAAGAGAGGAAATAGCAAAGTGTTATGGCTCCTGTGATCTACCAACTGCTGCTTCCTCCACTTAGCCTTGTTGTATCGGTTTCACATTTACCCTCAATTCAGCCCACAATAACCCTTTTCCTACTTTATATAGCATCCAGGCCAGTCTCTTGTGAGACTAAGAAACACTGGTTGTGAACGAAAGAGCCTCTCTCGAAAGTCTTGGCAAAAAAAAAAGCCACTTCTACAACAACTGCAATTACACGGCATGCCATCCTTCATTGTGAACTAGTGTAAAGTGTCATTTAGTGTGAAGTTAAGCCAGTACAGGCCCTGCAGCTCACGCTATGGGCTTTCTATCACTTTTAATTCAGATAAGGGAATTTTACAGCTGCAGTGAAAGACTTAAGAGTCCTCACATCATACAGTAAATGGAGCATGGTAGCAGTGCGCAAAATTCCATAAAGTGGAAAGCACCAGATCCATACCAACAACCTAGAAACCATATTGGTTAGTAGATTCTGCAAATGAGTAAATATCTAACCTAAAAGACCAAAGCTCACCATGTCTGTGGGTTGGGAAAATGCAAGACACAATGTTACTGATTTGTTGGAGATGAGGCAGTAAGTGGTAAAGGAGTGTGCAAGGTGCTCATTTGGAAAAATGTGAAGTCAGGAAAGGCAAGACTATGCAAGTAAATGAGAGACCACAACAGACCATTTGGTCACCATATGGACACAAAGTTAAACATCATTATCAGATACACCACTTAGTCCCCTGCTACACTGGCTTTTAATCTGACATCCAGTCCAGTACTATTACTTGCTTTACACAAACAGACACATGTCAGATGGGATGAAATTGTATGTGCTGCCTTGTTGCAATTACATCCTGTACAGCAGTGCAGAATGAATTGACACACATTGGGGTGCAGCACTTTGAGGCAGTGACAGGCCATAAAACGGTGCTCACTCTGTCTTGTATAGAGCATTTATTTATGAAATAACCTAACCCAGGTAAAACGCAGGGGGAAAACAAATGCTTGAGTGTGTGGGCTTGGTGGTTGGATAAAAGAAAGATACTACGTTCAGTGGATTTCATGAATTAATCAAACTCCCGGATATTCCCGTTGCTTTTTACTCACTGAGGTGTATACTAGGGAAGTCTAATGTCATCTTATTGATGCCCTTGCCCTGGCCCTCTCCACTTCTTGTGAATCAGAGGATACAGCAGGTATAGTTGTTGACAATTTCAGGGCAAATTGATGTGAGGGAGGTGAATGAATAGGTGAAAGGAAGTCTGGAACGTGACACTTAGTGCTTTGGCCTAGATTGGTGGAATGTTGGGTAGGACACATGAATAATAAACCAACTGCAGAGCCCCTCTGGCTGGCTGATGATGTTCTTTACTCTCATCACCCCAGTCAGACTGGAGACCACTGAAGGGAGTGGATAAGCTTCCACCATGAAAAGACAAGATATTTTAACACAATGACTAGCTTCCAATCTTGCATAATATACAAGAAAAGAATGAAGGTACTACTTTATAATACAACTGCTTGTGAATGTGAAAATGTCCCTAGGTGTTTTCTTTTTTCCATTAGTGACAAATCTGCCTGAAGATGTCTTCTTGCCCACATACCAAGGCAAGTCTTTATGCAGAGATTGCACATCAATCACTGCACAACAATAATTATAAACCATTATCATTTAGCTGAGAGACACATGAGTTAGCTTTGTCACACTGAGATGCACACACAACCACACGAGTAAAGGCACCCTTGCCCACACACACACACACAAACACACTTACATAGTATGAGCACATGGGTATGCTAGGGGTCTGTTTGAATATTATTAATGTTATTTTACTTTTCCTTCTGTACATCCTAATATTGATACTTAAATATACAAGGGTTTTGAATGTAGTTTTCAGAAAACAGAAGGCTACACCCAGCTGCAGCTTCCATAGATGACAGCAGCAATAAGTTACAGCTGTATCTGTAATAGTGTGAAGGCCTCATTCAAGGTCTGCTAATGGAGTAGCTAAAGCCAGCGCCAACTCATCTAAAAGGAGATGTATAGCCATATTTCAAATTCAGTGTTGGAACACGACTGCATTAAATTATAGCCAATAATGTACTGTGTATGGCATCACAATATACCACCTTGAAAGGTAGACGGCGGCATGTAATGAATCATTTTGTGATCTGTCAAATTGAAAATGGATTGTGTGATATGGTCTTTTTCATGTCCCAAACCAAACATGTACACACAAAATGAGTTATCAAATGTTTCTGTATAGCATGGGGGAATGTAAATATATCAGGTACTAAAATATTTAAGAGAGATATTTTGATATTTTTTTACCACCCAGTCTTGGACTAGTGCAACTTAAGCATTAAAACTCAAGGCTCCTTTGACAGTAAACATATCTTGCACGAGAAAGTACTGTTTGTCAGATAGAGACAGAGTAACTGGCAGCTGCACCCTTCCACACTGTTTTGCTGGAGGAATTTCAATCTGTGGCCAGCACACCTCAGGCAGACAGGAATATTTGGTTTATTCATAACAGGGATCCTCAGTCACAGTCTGTCACTGGTGAATGGGAGCAGCTTGACCCAACGTGACCTATACCGGAGTTTTGCCAATGACTTCCTAAATGCAACCTCTGTTATACTAATGGAGGGCACTGACTGCTGCTGTCATTAGACTGGACCTTACAGTGAATACAGCCAAGTGTAGTGTCTGCAATGTATCTTGGAACTGATATGTCAAGTTGTACTATTTCATGAACTCTTTACAGTGCCATTCATCAAGGTACTATTGTTATAGTTATGTTTTTTTTTTTTAAGGAAATCCAACTTTAGCCCTAAACTTGATGATGCATTTAATAAAACAGTGTATCAAGGAAGGTTAAATCATTCATATGAGGGCAAATGAAGAAAAAAATCAAACCTGAACCCTACATTGAGCCAAATAGTATTATTTGATCACGGTTTTTGCTTAAAAACACTATTTCACTTTAGTTATCACTCTAGTTTTTGTCATGAAAGAAATGCTTAAAATAAAATTCATATACACATTACACAAAGGGGAGACATGGATCAAGTCGAATTATTATAGATAAATATGACAAGTGGTATTATCAAATTGTGCTGATTTAAATTAAAGTCAAATTCAAATTAAGGTCAGGTGATTAAAGTTAGCTAACTGCCAAAGCATAAGCCATTTTAACTGATGTTTATCAGGCTATAATAAACAGTATTTTGGACCATTTTGGAAAAATAAAACTTGAAGTGAATTTTTTTAAATGACACTAATAGACTCTAAAATGTAACATGTTGTAACAATTGTATCTCAAATATATGCATACATACAGTTGCTCCTTAAAATAATTAAAAAGCTACAACAATCTTCAACACAGTAAATCCAGTTAGTATGCTTCTTCATACCAGGCATATGTTTCTTCCAACCAACTGTAAGAAAGTGCACCAGAGCTCTTAAAGGTGTTTGCATGGTCCAATTAACACCAGATGCTAGCCCTTAGCTAACTTACCGAACCCCATAATGCACAGACCTCCAAGGAGTGAGCATGGTCCAGTTAGCACCAGATGCTAGCCCCTTATCTCACGGTCTTCAGCCAAAAAAAATGCATAAATTAGTTCCACTTGCCTGCTCTGGCCACCTCTATATTTGCACTGTTATAAGCATTATGCCACCTTAAACAGAGGAAAATACATCTCCTATGTGGTTCCAAAGCTGTATCAAACCAACTGTTATTGTTTTTTTATTGTCTTGCGCTGACACAATGACCAAATAACAAATGATGACATGTTGAGCTATTCAAAAGGTTAAGTGGCCATTTCATTGGCCATATTAAAGGCAAAGATGCTATTATAATTAACCACTGTACTGGACAGCAAGTACGCACAATTTCTACTTCTCTAACTAGAGTGAGAACACAGATGGTAATCAACTATACATTATTATTATTATTATTATTATTATTATTATTATTATTATTTTATTTTCTGTGTGACCTCATTGAAATCAAAAACCCATTGTCCTCGGATCAGACAACTCCAAACTTCCTAAAAGTTTTCTCATCATCGCAAAGAGAGTTGCAATTGAATCAGTCAAGAGTGAAGACGTATGTAGCAAACAGCTTGCAATTTTATAATGTTGTTATTTCTTGTTATGTATGTTATTTCTTCAAAATTATGGAATCAATCAGAGACAGCACTTACATCAGACATGTTTTTAAACACTTGATGGCCAATTTTTCGAATTCATTTCAAAGTAGCATTTTGTGCATTTCTTATTTGTTTTGTGTGACTCTCGACGAGGGCTCTAAGAACCCTTAGTGGGAAAAAGTTCTGCTCTGAGCAGATAAACGCTCTGGGGCAATGCAGCTTTTTCTCTGCTGCCCAGCCGTAAGAGCTTAGGTGTTGTCCTTCCCAAGAGCACTGTCAACAACAGAAATGGAGAAAAAGGCTAGTAGTGCTTATTACTGACCACCCGGAGCTACAGTATCTGATTAAACGGACACAACAACAAACATCAAGCTTAGAGGAACATTAGTGGGGCACTTGAACCTTCGGGTACATTTTTAGATTTGTGTTTCAGTTACTGCTGCTACTTTTTGATTGCCTTAACATTGCTGCTGTAAATAGTTATGTGTAGCTCGCTGGCATGCATGGAATTGATAGCTTCTTATGTGGTGCCTAACTACAGCAAGATAACTCTCCTGCAAAAAAATACCTCTGATTCTGATTGTGATCAGAAATATTGGTGTGAAAAGCATTGCAATGTTCCTCACTTTTTCCAGTGTGATCACCACCTAAGGCTTTTAAAGAATTATGCTCCTGTAGTGCAGGTTTATTGACAGATTTACACATCTTAGTTGTGTCTGTGCTTGAAAGATAGCTTTTTTATCACAAATCCAACAAGATACCAATCCTTCAAAGGAATAGAAATACATAAAAAATACATCAAAGTATTTTTTTATTGCAAGTTTAGCTTTTAATGAAATGGCAGAAGGATGTTTCTCACCAGAATATTTCATTTAACACATTGACCAGAGCAGAACACCAAAAAATAAACCATGTAATTGTTCTTCTTTTGCATTATAATAACAAAACTCAAGTCAATCAGTTTATATATTATATTATTTCATAATATTAAGATGACTGATAATGGTGATAGCGTAATAATGACAAATGTAATGAGAATACACAGTTATTTTCAACACCTCAACAGCTGAAAAAGATCAGTTCTGATCATCTGGGTTCAGACAACTCAACACTCTGTACCAGCTTAACGAAAGCAAGGCAGAGGAGGGCAAACATGGGATAAGCACTAAGGAGGGCTGTTGGACTTGCAACAGATGGTGCAATGTGGCCAACCTATCTACTCACAGAAAACATTGACAATCTGCCTGGGAACACACAGGGCTGGCAGGCACTAACTTTGGATGTTGTCAATGGGTAAGAGTGAAATGCATGATTAATGGCAACTTGCCACTTTCCAAAACACCAGAGAGTGTCTCCCAATAAAAACCCTACTGAACCTTACTGTAAGTGGTGTACTACATTTTCAAAATCTCACCACTAGTGCTCACTAGGTGTTTGATCATTTTAATGGCTTACCACAACCTCATTTCTGGTATCACAACAAAAACTCCACCCAGAACCCAGGCCTGGATCTACAGGATGCTTGACCAAACACAAATACTTTCTAATCCACTACCCATGTGTGTGCCAGTTGTAAAGCAGATATATGGAGGTAAGGATAAATGATTCCTCCCATGTGATGCACTTTGGGAGAGAACACTGTCTCATGCCTGGAGAAAGCATGGTTTTGACTCTCAAATTATGCAAATCAGGCTACTGTTGTTTACTGCATGGTGCTGAATGGCTCAAAGGAATGCCCATCACGGAAGCCGAGAATAAGGATGAGGGGGATTTCTCAACAGGGAACCGGCACAAGCTGAGGTCAAATTTCAATAATATTTGTAGCAACATTTATGGCCTAAATTTAATAATGTTAATAATAACACTAAATTCAGGTTTTGCTTCCTCACATGGGTATTTTGTATATGATGAGTAGAGATGTGGACATATATACATATAGCTTATCTTGGCTTAAGTTCTTCATAAAGTTATTTAAGACTAGATAAGCATGTGACAGATGGACCAATGGCATTCCCATCTCTTTCAATGTACAGATTGTAAGCACAGGCTATGCTTAAGTGATAAAGATTTTTCACACATTTCGAAAGACGTGGAATGGCAACTCTAAGATGCTCATATATGTGGGCATAAGTGATCAGCTGTTGGTTCCCTGGCCAGTTTCACAAAAAGGATTTGTGAGTACTTCTTCCCAGAGATCCGGCATGCTCACGCACGGGTTGTAATTATGCTGTTTGTTTTGATTAGTGGAATGTGTGAAAATGAGCAAGAGGAGACAATCTCATGTTGCCAATCACAGCTTGCATTTTGCAAATTTGGTGAAACATGCCCCTGGTGTAAGAGGGAGAATACCTGATTTGCTTCTGCTTTCCGATGTTAACTATGTTATCTAATTAAACCACTACCATCAAATCAAAGTTTTCACTTATCTTGTGATATATCTCGACATCGACTGAATGAATTGGCACAATATACAGACATCCATCTGCTGCCAGCATAAGGTCAAAATGTTAATTTAACCAATACTTTGGTTTTAATCAAATACATGCAAAACTAACTAACAAATGTCTTTCCTATCAACATTTTAGCATGCTAATATATTAAACTAAAATGGTGAACATGGTAAAATGACATGTCCTAAACATAATAATGTTAAGGTTGTCATTTTTAGAATGTGGCATTTTTATGTATAGCCTCCCAAAGCTGCTAGCATGGCTGGGGAGTATATCTATGTTCACAGGGTTCTATGTTTCCCAGCTCAACTCTTAACTCTTAATGGCATATTAAAGAAAGCTTTCAAATGTTTTATTATCTGCAATGTTATTTCCCTTGGTCAAATGTTCAATGTATTTTTTCCCTGGGAATGTTCACCCACCTACAGCTTATTGTCTACTGATGTTATACTCCTTGAAACCTACGCCCTCAAATTTGCAGGCAATGCAGTTTTTTAAATTGTAAACATTGATATCTCCACAGTGGCTGAACGGATTTTTCGACATTCAAACTGTATTTGAAATGTCCATCTCTATTTGTTCTTTCTTTTAATTTGAACTGTGAAGAAGCCTTTGCCACGCCTACACGTGTCTAGTGTATGCTGGGTTAGGCTCCAGCTCAACAACAGAATTTGTGACAATTCTTAAGCTATGTGTTACATATTACTTGCTCCTTTTTGTACCTCAAAGACTGAATCCCATGCATTAATTCTACTCATTCTGCAAAAATTTCAAATAAATGTCCAGTGTGTTAAATCTCCAGACAAAATAATTACAATTGAGCACAAAAAAACACAACCCAGACTATATTTATCTAGCACTGTGGCTGCTTAGTTTGTTGGCTCCCTATAACTGGGAAGATTTAATTGATGATTGTCTGGCTGAGTGACTATACTTCTAATTCACTTAGCACAGTCAAACAGAGGGGGACTCATCTTGATCTTCAGTTTTGTACTAATGAACACCCTTGCATCCGTCGCCCCTGCACCCACACGTCCCTTCAACACATCACTGTTTATGTCTTTCTGTCCTTTCCCTTCTTAATAGTTTGAGGGAGCTGTTCTAATTCCATCAACAGCCACTCGCTCTGATGATTAGTGCCAGTCCACTGGTGGCCTGGAGGTCGCACAGTTGTTTGTTGACGTTGCTCTGAAGTAGTGCTCAGCTGCAGTGTCTGAATAAACAGACTGAAGATGTGAAAAGCTGGCTCGGTGGTTGGCCATGTGTGATTGTACACACTGACAGCAGGTGACTGCTGATTATTAAAATTACATATTTGAATGTGAGAAACAAGTGACATGCTGCAACAGTAAGATAAACACAATGAGTCTGGTTTATAAAGCAAAAATACAAGACCTTCTAATAATAAACAGACATGGCCTCATTTCTTTGTGAAATGGTTGATGTTATCATTTGTGTCAAATATGCACCCGACAAGACTGTACAGGAAATAGGATTTGAACAAGGGTGAAAATACTTTGCCTAGTGATGGTCTATCAGCTGACACAGTACATATTTCCCTACTGGCATTGGTTCAAATTTGTCAGTATCTTCCTTTTGGTTTCCTTATTTTCAACATAAGAAAACATGATTAAGAAATCTTATGTAGGGTTTGGTCAGTTATTCTCCACCTAAAACAAGCTATGTGTTTAATGTAAACCACTTCCCCTGTAAATCTACCATTGCACAATTCTAGCAAATAGTATATACGATAAAATTTAACAAACATTAAATAACCATGCAGATGGAATAACAAAATATTAATACTGTCTTACTGGACATCACAGGTGTGTTGAAGTGAGCCTGAAGTGAGATGATAAGGTAACTGTGAGAAAGAACCTAAAAAGGAAAATGCTTTAAAATATTAACACATATGTAGGCAAATAACAGAAAACAAATGCATGGTGATAAATAAATGAGACAAAATAAAACATAATTCATTCTTTAGATTTAAAAAGGAAATAAAAAATGTTCGTGTGTTTTTGCCTGTTTTTTTTGTTTGTTGGTGTATTCTGCTGCCATCTTATCCATGGTCAGTTTTAAAGATCAATACCAACACAAGACACACAATATGATTTTGCTAGGTTGCTGTCTATTGATTATTTGTCCTGATCTCTATTGTGCAATGTGTATGAGAAAAACTGTGTTTTTTAGTAAGGCTTCGTTTATTTTATAAAACAAACTCATGTTATGAGATATATCATTTGTTATTGCCAGGCTGCCAGCTGAAGATTTCTCTAGCAAATCTGCCTAATTTACATGTTTTAATCTTTGCTACCATCTTAAACAGCTGAAGAGTTTTGCATCACATGGAATGAATAATGCCCCTTCAAATTTCAGTCAGACTAAAGCTCAAAAAATGCACGACGAACCACCAAAATTGAGCTTGTACAGCACAAATGTACCCTAGGGAGGAGCACCCCTCTAGTTAGCTAAATTTTCCAAGCCACTGGTTGAGATACAATGCTAGAGCCCATTAGAACATTTCAGGGTGTGTGTGGACTAAGGACTAAGGAAACATTTTGAGCTAGGCTCACTGCTAGAGCATCCCCACAGCACTTATCATCTACCCGCTTGCTCCCACCCGCAGCATTGCATGACAACTTTGGCTGCAGCAATACTGGCAAGATCCTGCAGCCCCTGAAGGAGTCATGCGATTATGCATCCCTGTAGTCATGATATTCTGAATTACACAAAGAAGACTAGAGGCTGATTTGGCTGTACTGTCTTTTATGTAAGAGAAGCTTCAGAAAACACAACCTATTGACACTGTCTGCACAATAAGAGGCAACACAGGACAAAATAGGTTTGTGTCTGCTATTTCAACTGGCAAACAAGGCTGAAAGAACTTCATTTGTGGGTAAAGTTGTAAACAAGATATCTGCATGTAGCTTCTACACTAGACAGTAAACATACAAACTACATAGGGTTTAAAAAAAAAGGGTATGCAAAGGAGATTTAAATTTGAGGCAACAAAATTCCAAGGTGTACAGTCATAATGTTGCCATCTAGCTTTAAAGGATACATGGTCTGCATGGTCATCCAGCAGCCAAGGAATATACAGACTTATTAAAGTACAAGGTTCACTCCACTGTGCAAACACTGATCCCTAGGATGTACCCATCCCCCAAGATGTTACTGCAACCATCCATACAGCAAAAATACATACAAATTCACAGAGATCTGAACAAGGCTTCAAGATTGACCCAATATTCTGCATCATTCAAGACTCATACGGCAGCATTTCAAGAAACATCTTGATTTGCTCTAGAGCAAAAACAAAAACATATTTACTTTGTGCTCCTGTATGTTTGGTACTTGACATTGGCAACAATATACCATGTTTGTTACTTTACCCTCCATATGTGTTGCTGCTACATAAGTAGCATACCTCCCTTCCAACAATAGATAAAAGAGAGGGGAAAAAAACGATTTGTCAATAATAATTGCAGCTCCTACACTTACAATGAATGTGACATTTACTCAAAAAAATGAATTCAGAATTCCGGTTTGAGCTGCAAAATACAAATGAGCTTTATTGTATTTAAGGAGAACCAGAAAATCCCCACAAAATCACTCTGACACAGTCATCGTGTTCATAAAGTCAGCCTCTATTCAGCCAAGGGAATCAGCAGAGCAGCTTTAACATTTGTCTTTCAACACTGTAACGACAGTTTTGGGTCTCTGGTTTCTTTATGAGAGAGAATTATTCACAATCTTCATATACAACTGGACTGCTCAAGATGTGCAATGTAAATGTGATATATAACACAGTGTAAAATATGATTACAGTCACACAGGGATACTGTTTTAGTAGCTTTAGCACTAAATAGTAATCAAATGGAATATTAAACACCACAGTGTCTAATTTTATATGTAAAAGCCAATGTTGTGGCCTATAACAGAACATACACAGACACACTCCTATTTAAAGGCAGATTTCTGTCAAATACACAGCTTAAGCATTAGTATTGCCAGGACAGTTCACCACTATTGATTTGAGAGGAAAAGGAGAGGAGAGGAAAGAGCACCAGTAAAAGAAGACAATACGAATAAGTGTTTAATGTGGAAAAGGCGATAAGACAAAGACAGGAAGTGGTGCGCAAAACGACACAAAGATCTCAGATAATGTCTCGTCTAAGTTGCTATTAGGTTTAGAGCTCTTATCTCCGTTTTTTCCCCTTCCTATTCCATGATTTCTCCTCAAAGCCTAACACATCCAGAGTGAGTAACAAATCAGCACAAGTCACAACAACACAATAAAGACCAAAATTTTGACGGGGAGAGTCCCTTTCAATTCTTTTTACAACAAACTACAGTGTACATCATATAAGCTATCAGATCCAACATTTCTCACCGATTTTATGATTCAAAACAGGACTTAAAATTCATTAATGGGCATGTTTATAAAAATGCTTGAGAATTCCCTGTTTCTTTCTTGTGGACTACATCTCTATGAGAGTGAGAAACAGAGAGCAAGAAAGACAATGTGAGTGTCTGTGTGTGCATGCATGTATATGTGTGTTCATCCGACCGTGTGTGCATCTTGTTCATGGCAAGAAATCAGCTCAGTTTAGCACATAATGGAAATGTGAATAGCCCAGAGCGCCTCTCTCCCACACAGGGAGAGAACTGGCTGGGAGCAGGCTGCATCTTTCCAAATCCAAACAGTGAAAGGGAGTGAGCTAGGTTAAAATCCTGCCCCCCTTTTTCTCTCCCTCCCTGGAGCAATTCACAGCTCTACCCATACATTACTCAAGCAGGTCATCCAAACAGGTCTCACTAGCAGTCTGAAAACATATTCACACACATATGCGCACACATGCTATGCACACGGCTAAGCATACCCGCACACACTTGTAGGTTCAGTGGATAGGTGACGTTGCTCATATTATGACAGATGACATCTTATATACGGATCCCTTAGCACAAAACATGTTATGCTTAATTTAACATAAACTCTACCTTTTTCAGATCCAACATTAACCCATTTTCATAGACCCCGCAAAAGGTTACCAACCTCAATACATCCTGCTTAACAATTTTTCCATTTTTCACAGAGATTCCTTTGACCAGGTCATTACCTTTGTGCCCAGAGGGACATGATGAAAACTCAGACTTACATGCTACTTCTAGAGATGCATTCCGGCTTACGGCCTCTCCTAGATAGTTTCTGGCCACACACACGTAGCTGCCATCGTCCGGCTTGCTTCGTCGTCCGTGGACGATCCGTAGGAAGAAGAGGGACCCGCTGGGCAGCAGCATGCGGTGGGAGCGGGGGTTGTCGCGGTCTGTCTCGACTCGCTCCCCATCTTTGTACCATTCCACTGTGGGGGTCGGCCGGCCCTC
>JAVQJD010039166.1:0-16980 GCA_036023655.1 Nannoperca australis | reverse complement strand
ACTGGCCAATAGAAACGTCTTTCAGCGTAGGTCCCGCCCACGGCATAAAGCGGAACCGGAAGCACAACTTTTAGATTCGCAAGCAAAACTTTAGGTTTTGAAAGCAAAATTTTAGGGTTTGAAAGCAAAAGTTTAGAGTTTGAAAGCAAAAGTGGGGAAAGTTTCTCTCTCAACCACTTTTTTTGACTGTTTTACAATGAAACAAAATTATCTCCATACAGTCTGGTGTCTGTATTCAACCAAAGATTGTTTGTTAGAAATAGAAGTACCATTCTGCATGAGAAAAGACTACAGAGAGGTGTCAATCAGTTCATCCATTTAATAGTTCTGAAGCAGCAGTATTTGGACCAGTAGGCTATGCCTGTTGTTTCAATATGCCAAATACATATTTAACCAAGATTTTACGCTCATCTCATTTTCAGCCTGTAGCTGCAGGTTGTGAACAGCAGCTGCAACTAAAAACAAGTGTTTATTTCTTCTCAGCAATCACTGATAACAGATTAGAATTTTAGGTATTTCAGCTTTTGTTACTTACAAAGTTTTACACTAAACAAACAGATTTCATAGGATATTCGGATTCTATTGAACCCCCAACCCTGTCATCATACACTTTGTCATCATGTATCAGAGAATAAAACATACTGAGTTTCTTTCTGGCTCGCTAAAAACTACAGTAATGAGTCACAGATATACCAATATTTGAATACCAAATGCAGTCAGCGTGTTCAGGGTCATCTCAGGAATATTCAAATCCAACATTCAACATGCTAGATGGAAATGATAAATTCATGAGAGCAAAGATACATAAAAAATGTGTTTGCCTTGCACATTCTTTTGTTGTATGTAAACACTGTCAATTTCATTTTTTTATTTGAGTTTAATTATTCTGTTGGATCATTTACTTCATACTTAATTATCATTTATTCCTGGGATTCAAAATACATCCAACATACTGATTTGGTACTGTTCTATTTTTCCAGACTATGCAAAAGCTGATCCTAATGACTTAATTCCAGATGTCTCTTCTTTTGTATTGTATTGTATTTTGCAAACCAGTCTTACACCACACTTTTTTTTTTAAATCATACCACTAGCCTACATATCAAGAGGAGCTGTGAAAATGTGCTATCTCAATTAAACAAGACCTTGATGGGATTTATGCTACCTCACAACCCTCAGATGAAGGTGCCATAAACTTAAAGTACATAGTGTACTTATAAGTAGTCTAGGAATGCTTGCTCAGGATCATTTTAGTGTGATAGTGAACATCTGTTTAGACAAAACTTAAATTACCCCTTTTTTGTCTGAGCTGCAAGAAACACAGATACAATTTCGGGTTGTTGTTTTTTGCTGAACACCCACAAACACAGCAAAGTACCTTTCTTTAATAATATCTCGAAAAAAAAGTCATACGATGTATGATAATGTCACCAAAAAAGGCATAACTTTTCCATATCTCTGTGTGTGCGCACATGTTCGTGTTGTAGGAAGGTGATGCTGCATACATCAGCTTTAATAATAATAACTTGCTCTGAAGAATATTGTACATCAAAGAAACACACACACACACTTATCTGCATCAAACAGCAGAAAGTCAGAAGTGCCTAAATGAATAATATCTAGTCAGGGTATTAACATTATATTGATGTTAAAGCAACAGTCACTTACTTGGTCAACAAATTACATAGATAATTGCTTGATGAATATTAGCAGTGGCAGTGAGCATATTAAATTATAGTGTGCATGCAGGAGAGTAAATATGCCCATGCAACCAGATGCTAACTGCCTACCAGCTGGATGAAACTAACCAAACAAAAGTCAAACAGAGCCTACAAGCAGAAGATGTTGCCAACGACAGCAGCTCCAACAGAGCACAAAAACCAGGTAAAACGCCTCGGCCGCTGGCTAAATCAGTCTAATTTAAGCAAGCACAGCAAGTGTAACATTTTGCAGTACCCTAAGGGCTACAGAGAGCTCTCTTAACTCGCCTTGTAAGTTGATTTTCTGGCAGGTTAAATACCCTCTTTCATCGATCATGCATGGAGTGAATCTAATCCATCAAAATTCTTCTTTAAACTTACATCTCATGACTTAAATCTGGCCACAATTCATTGTGTGCAGCCTGGACTGGAACTGAATGAGAAAAAGTGCACAGTCGCTGCAGAACTGATGCATCAGAGACCCTGCTGGTTACATTCATGGTTTTTCTGTTTCTATTCATTTCTAATTATTGCCTCTGATCCATTTTACATTGAATCAGTTCATTATCAGTTTGGATTAGCTTTGTTTCAAGGTTGTTCAATCCTCTACTGAAACAAACAGAGTTAATGTTTTTTTAATGGAGTGTTGTAATGTGAAACAACAGTTGGCATCAAGTACACAGTGTTCCTGAGTCCTGTTGCTAGGCACATTTCTTTTAGGATGTCACATTTGGATGATCCTATGTTAGTATTAATGACAATATCAGATTTATAGATCATCCAATTGTTAAACCAATAATGTCTTACAATAATAAACTTTACCTTTTGTTCAAAGCTGCAGCTTGTCCAGGGAGTACACACATATACTCAAGGACATGTATCCTGGTCATTTTTCTTTACTCCCTGGCTTCTCAGTGACTCAATTCATCAGCTCTTGCACGTAATGAGATATTTACTTTGAGGTTTTGTAAAGCAACGAGTTTGACAAGGTTGTTGGGAAAAAGCCTGATGTTTCAAACAACCTCATTACACCAGGCTGCAGTTGATAAGTAAGATGTTATCACACAAAGATGCGGTACGTTCCAGAAACCTAATTTTTAAACTGACCTTCTGCTTTATCATCTCAGGATTCATTGCAACAGAATTTCCACAACTTGAACTCACTCGTCTGGACTCGTTCTCTGCTGTCAAATATCTACTAAATCCTGGCGTCGCCTTCACTTCTCAGGGTTGCTGGAATCCTTCAAAGGCCACCTGTCCTGCATCTTCCAGCAGCTCCAGGCCAGTGGCTGTGCAGGAGTCATGCCAGTGACTGTGGCTTCTGTTGCCTCTGCCCTGGCCAACTCGCAAACAGCTCCCACAGTGAGGAAGGCTTCCAGGACCACTGCCCAAACAACAGGAGAGGTTCCCTGTCAAATGAGCCTGAGCCTGTGGAGATGCAGCTGCCGATGTTGTGGCATGGCACAGCTGGAAGAGTGAAGATGGTCAACTTTAACCTTGTTTTACTTTATTTAAAGGTGCAACATGCAACAATAAATTTGAGACTTTAATATAGAAAATTCAGGGTTGTGAGCCGAAATAAACAAGCTGCCACTACTGCCGTTGCATCTGATTTGAAATTCTGTGCAATAATGCTATTAGGATTTCTCTTTCAACTGTTTTTGTGCAGCTTTTTACCAGAAAAATGTCCAGTAGAAACTGTTACATATAAATAAAGCCATCCAGTCAGTCAGTCAGCAAATGTAATATTATACACTTAAACTTTTCATTTATTTAGCCCTATTTTATTAGACAGTTGGATGTAACCAGGCTTACGGGGCTTCCACGAATCTGCTCCCTTAAATACTTTTCATTTTAATTTGTCTCCATGAAATGTTCCATCTAAAACCATATTCTCTGCATAAATCAGATTCCTAGCCACAACTTTGTGTTTCAGATTTTATTAAATGGTGGGGCTGTATTTGCAATATGATTATAATTCAAGATCATGAATGATTGTGATTATGAAGAGTAGTATCTGGCTAGGACTACTACACAGAACCTTAAAGGCCTGGGTATGCTTGAAACGAAGTTGTTCTTTGAAAGAAGTGCCGTCCGACTATATATCTAAGGGCAAAAGCTGTTCCAAATGGCTCCACTTAAAGGCGGGCCAAAGAGTCTGCTGTCAGGTCAGCAGAATCAGTGACCTTTTCTTAAAATATACTTTTGTCTGAGACCATTTCTGGATTTTTTTTTTTTTTTACTGACTGCCCTTTTGCTGTTTTTTTCTCCTTTTCATTGTTTAATTTGTTATTAATCTATCACAGAATATGTAAGATGTTTTGAAGTTGTTGCTTTGTCTGAAGCACTTGATAACGTGGTTTTAGAAACGTGCTCTATAAATAAAGATTAGATTATTATTATAGAAAGGATGACACAGTAAGAGTAAGTATAAAATGGAGATAAGAGCGTGCACACTTTCGTAGTCTTTTGTCAAAGGCATTCAAGGCACTCATTAGTACTGCTAGCTATACCTGTGACTACTCATTAGTACTGACAGATAGCTGTGTAAAGAATGACAAAACACCTTGAGTGAGAAGTACAAACACCTGCCTACTTTTTCACCACCTCACACTGGGCCAAGCGTCGCATGTAGTGGGTGTGCTTGTCGGTTTCAGAAAGTTGCAGAAATTGCCGGAGGCCGCGCCTTCTAATTCTCAAGTCAGAAAGGTGAGGGTGGAGGGTGTTTTTACATGCTGTTCGATGATCCGACAAGCACTTCACCTGAAGCAGACTGACAGCTTAACAGCTATCATGTGGAGGCTGGACAAAAGTGGTTCATCATTGTAGTTTTGTCTCCGAAGGCCTATGTCATAAACAATTTCAGAATTGTGTTTCGACAGTAAGTAGCACTCACATATGCTACCTTCATCCGTCAGAGGGGGCAATTGCTAAGCATGAATAATCCAATCATCTGTGTCAATAAAACTTCATGTTCAATGTGACTGTGCCACAGAAGAATGCAACGTCTTTAATTAGTGTGTATAGACTGGATAGCCTCGAGTCACCTTTATGCTCCATTTTACTGTCATTCATCACAATTTACTGAAAAGCTTATTTGTTTGCAACACAGAAGAAGTTGCTTTATGGTACATAGTGGTGGTAACATAATCAAAATTATTAACTTCAACATTATCATTGAAATTTCTATTATATATGAGGTTGGAACGAGTAAGCAAGATTTGTCTGGTAATTTAGCATTAGTGATGGAGAATGGTGTTTTGTATATCTGACATTTCCTTCCTTATTAAATTTATATCATCAGAACATATGAGAGTACGGCACGAGGCTCTCAAACAAAAGAAACCTCTGATAAATATGTTATAAACTTTTTTAAAAAAACAAGGAAAGTGAATACCTTTAGAAAGACTCTTTCATCCACCATAAATAAATGAAGAGTTCCTCAGAATTTCAAACTGAATTTTGTAGAATTGTCTCACTATGCATTGTTAATGTGTGAAATGTCTGTAAATGTATCCAGCGTCTGAAAATGTGTGATTTGAATGTGTGTGTGTGTGTGTGTGTGTGTGTGTGTGTGTGTGTGTGTGTGTGTGTGTGTGTGTGTGTGTGTGTTTGTAGGTGCGTAATGTCATCTTTCATCTTCAAGAGCACAGGCTCAATGTCAAGCTGCCAGCTGATAGAAGGGCTTCAGTACGTTCCCCCCTTTTTGGTCTGTGTTCCCCAAGTAAAGATTCTGCATCATGGTGTCCCTGAGGTATCACATCCTCACTGGAATACCAAGACAACAAAGAGCGCACACACCTGCATAAATATAATAAGAGTTATAATATAAGGGAGGAATAAAAAGCCTGAACACATCTGCACTGCATCACTCGGGATGAGCATGCAAGAAAAGACGTGATCGTGAACAACAAACACAACAAGAGCCAAGTGAGTGATAATCACAGTAATGATGATAATCACCAACCATCCAAGCAGAGAGAAAATAAAGTTTGAACAAATTATATGCCGGTTAATTTTCCCCCACCCGGCACATGGAGAGAATTGAGTTGGCAGTGGCTGAGCAGCTAACAATGATAAATTGTCCATACCTGCGATCATATTAACAACAATTATTGCATTAGTGTATTTCATACAGTGATGAAAGTGGACTCCGTGAGCGGAATACAAATCTGTCCTGCTGAAGGTGGAACGTGAGAGTGGGATCTTTGTCGTTCCTCCATGTAAAGTCATTTCCCATCATGTTCGCTTTCTCTTTCATCAGGAGCTGGTATTGTTTCGGCACTGCTCTGGCTGACAGAGTGTAATTTACAGGTGGAGCCAGGCTTCATGCCATCCACAATAAATTGGTCTACATTTTCTGACATCTAGGCTTTTGGAAGTGTGATTTCTTTGATCTTTTCATCCCTACCAGACATTTTCTGGTATTCCATTTTACATCATCATCCTCTCTGCCTCCTTTCTCTCTCTTTCTTGTCCTGTCTATCTCTCTTTCTGTCTCATCAAACTATCTGCCCCCCTCCCTTTTTTTCTTCGATCCTGTCACTTATCTTTTCTTCATCGCATGTCTTTTGTATCTCCCAGGTTCATCTTCTTTTACTTTTCCGTTCTGCGTTGCCGCTGTCATTAACTGTAACATACCATTTCATGCCCATGTTTACATCTTAGTGACCACCACAAGCTTTGTGTATTCGTGTACTCAGTGTATATGTGTATTTCACTGTGTGTATTTATTTTTCCACTTAAAAATAAAAATCTAAAGCCACATACTCTATATAAAGGTATGTAGGCATGCATAACTCCTGATGTAAAACTGTAGTCATTGATTAGTAATAAATCCATTTCGGCCAACGTGAGGCAGAATGGTGGTGGCTTGAGCCAATATATCCAATATGTATATGATCCTGGGCAGAAGGTCTGGGCCGCTCTGATGTCTTCAATCTGTGGTTCGCTGTGGCTCTGTGGATGGGGCGGACTCGATGGCCAGATGGGGCAGCAATTATTCTCACTTCTGTTGGTCAGTTCCATTTCATATTGCACATGTCAAAATGTAAATTTCAGCTGTAATTCCCATGAAAAAGACATCTCCCAGGGAAGTGATCTAAAGTGCGAGTTGCTGTTGCTGTTGGAGAGTCTACCTGAGTGTTATTACACCCCCTTCTAGGATTTGGCCTCTGTCCTTCCACATTAACTCTTTTTCTCATCCTGGGATTTGGTTTACACACTAAGCTGATTTTTGGGAACTTTCGCACAGCAAATAAAGGCATCAACCAATCACGGTGTGCAGAAGAGAAGTCATATTACCACTCCAGACCAGGTAATTGATTGTGTTTCTCATCACCATGTGTTATGACAAAAGACACAAAAATTATGAAGACTATGAACTCGGTGACAACATAGTGGAGCAGCACCACTGGATGCAGAATAGTGAGGAAATTAGAAGGGAATTACTTTTAGTGAAGTAAATCGGTAAATAGGTGTGTAAAGGCCTTTACTCTTTTTAGTTTTTCACGAGTTTTTCTGTGTTGGAGCATGTATAGAATGGTTTGCCAACTCTCACGCTCCTGGCATGAGACACGCAGTTTCACGTTCAGTCTCACGCTCTCACGCTGCCCAAACACATCTCATGTCAAAACACTGCGACAGCAACAGAGATGAGATGTTGGTTACGTACTGTAACCCCCATTCTGTGAGCATAGGCTCTTAAATTACTCTCTGTTGGGTCCGTGACATGTGAGCGATGCTTATTGCATGTTGACTGGACAGCTGTTCTGGCAGAAGGGTTAGTGTGTGTCTAATATTTCCCAGGGTGGCGTAGTCAGGCTTTATCTTTAAATCTTACAATATAAGGTTCCACTCTCGCCACATGTGTAAGGTGCTTACTTTTTTAAACCCTGATGGTGAATTGAGCCCATGCATACGTGCACGTGATAAAGTGCACGTGCACTCATGCATGATTAAGCCCATGGGCCAAATCATCACCTCACTCCAGCCGGGTACCCAAAGATGGCAACCCCGGTACAGATGAAATGTTTACATTGGCAGTGACAATGCAAAAAAAAAGAATGTTGGGATTTAGATGGTCTGTCATTTTACATTTAAAAAAATGTATAATAAGTGCAAACAAAAACTGAGCACAGCCTGAGTTCAGGCAGGACACTATGTGAATGATAACTTTTAAAGTAATGTTGGTAATGCTAAAAAAAATAAGTAGTGAGGGATGCCAGGCAACTATTTCAACAGGAATACACAGAATTTTGTTTTAAAACAAATAAAATGGCAAAAATACAATAAATCCTAAGTGAAAACAACAACAACAAAAGATTGCAAGATTGCAATTAACAAGCAATATAGCTTTTAAGACTCTTTTACAATTATAGGGCTAACATATCATTGCCTAGCTTGTTTTCACTAACAATACTGCTAACAATCTCTTTAGCATAAAGCTACTTTAACTTTAGCTAACCACAGTCAACAGCTGGGTTTCTGTAAAGCAAGCCTATGTAGCTTTTGAAAGAAGAAACACCACATTTTATTCACAGTACATGGTGCTATAAGGTAGGTGGCTTACTATAATTTATAATGTGTCGATTTGTTTGCTACCACAATGTCTCATAAATAGAAGTCAATGGTGCATTTGTTGGGGACTATTTTCAGCCATGTATTCGTACACATTTGGTGCTCTAATGAGTATTTCTGGCAGCAGGGCAGTATATGTGGGATTGACTCATGTGTGCTCATGGTAGTGAAGAAAGTGTCACCCAGTGCAACAGTGTGGCTCACTGATGTGTTTATAATAGTTTTTGGAAGACAACGGAGCTCGGTGGCACGCAGAAATTAGCTAAAATAGGGTTTGAATACACAGCCAAGAGTTTTTAGTATAATCAGTGGTTGAAAGTAATTGGTAAAGTTATTTAATTTATTTTTCAATCAGAAATAATAGTCACGTATAACATGTTTAAAGTAATTTAGAAAATCTTATGTCTATAGGGTCGATCGATATGAGTACCAGTATGTGTGTGTCGGTGTGTGTGTGTGTATGACATAAGTGTATTCAACAGCTTGCCAGAGTAACTCAACTGCACTGTTCGATGGCACCTGAGTCTCGGCTGACCAACTCTGCTGCACACAGAAACAGTCCCACGCAAACACATACTCTCACTCAATTCAAACACACACGGATATTTCCCATGAAACTCGCCCCACCTCCTCACACATCCCTCCATCTCTCTCTCTCTCTCTCTCCAGCGCACCCTCCCTTTTCTTTTCATCTCCCTCGCTTTTCCTCCATCCACCAGATGGCTGACCCATCTGCTCCCCCTCTTTCCCTCACTCTCCACCTCCGTCTCTCTGTCTCCCCCACTGCTCTGTGCTTCATGTGGTCGAGATCCAAGTTCTGTACACACAGGACCCTCAGTTCCCTACGATGGCACATGCTCGTGGGGGTGACTCGCTCCCCTCTTGCACTGATTGCGTGTTTGTGCGCATCTGTTTGGTTGCCAGTTTCTGTGTGCCTATGCCCGTGTTTTGAAACCATTTATGACGACGGCTCTTCTTGAAACTCATGTTTCATGTGTATGTGTGTGTGTGTGTGTGTGTGTGTGTGTGTGTGTGCATGTGTGCGCATTTGTGTTTGTGTACACATCTGTTTAGGTAATCAAATTTGTCTGTGTCTGTGTCTATGTGTGTATGCAGCACTCCCACCGTCTGTTAGTGTATTTCTGCATTTGGTGGGGGTTTTGTCTGATTATTAACTAACATGTAAATTTTAACTTGAATGTAAAATGTTCTCCGATATTTGTGTCACCGTGTCTTTATCTATAGTTCGCTATGCCTATCTTTGCTGGGTCATTTCTTAAAGGAATCATTTGACTTGTTGGGAAATACACATATTCACTTTCTTACAGAGAATTAGATGAGAAGATTGATGCCACTTTCATGTCTGTCTATTAAATATTAAGCTACATACAGCAGCCGCTTAGCATTAAACTGAAAACAAGGGCAAACAGCTAGCCCAGCCCTGTTCAAAGGTAACAAAACAGGCCATCAAATTAAATGACATATAACATTACTTACTGAGCTTTAACGGTGCTGGTAGGCAGATTTATTTACCTTTGGACAGAACCAGTTCTGTTTCCCTGTTTCCAATCTTTGCTAAGCTAAGTTTTGGCTTACCTGGAGGCTTGTTTAAATCCGGGCTGATCATGTGACTGCCTGAGTTTCTTGTTTTATGTGATGTCTTTTTAGCAATGCAGTTGCATTCCAAGATTTTAGAAATTCATTTGGAGAATACAATTTTATTATTACCAATGATATAAACTACAAAAATAACATCCAAGTTGTAATAAACGTGACACTTGCTTGTTACTTATTTTTGATTGTGTTTTTTTGTTGTTTATATTGCACCAGAATTGCCCTCCAGGGACAATAAAAATTTGAGAATTGAATTGAAGGCTTCCTACATCAGAGAAAGGAATGAAGAGCACTGTACTGTTGCCTTGAAGGCTCAGCGGTGGCTCTTCCTGCTTCTGCGTGTCTGAGTCACCCTGACCTTGCCTTTACAGATAGCTAATACCCTGCCCAAGAGTCGTTTGACTGACAGGTGGTCACACAGCAGCCTCGTACAAACACAGAGATAGACGTGCAAACATGCAGACATACATAGCCAATCCTAAACCCACATGTGAATGGACAGGCACAAACACAAGTACACACACACACACACACACACACGCACCATGGGATAAATTCAGGTGCAGAGAGAGATAAACAGCGTAAGGCTCTGATCAGACAGAGCACTTTTTGCAGGTAGCAAAATGTGACTTGTGAACTGCACTGCCTTTTCTGTTTAAGCCTACAATTTAAAAAAAAAGAGCAGCTTTTGTTGCAAGGCAACCACCGAATCACCTGTCCTTAGCCTAACTGTGATTTTGCTGTTAAGTAAACTCTCAATTCATCCGATTGGATGTGAAAAATAGGCGAAAATGGGAGAGCACAAACCAATAAAGCAAGCACAAACCAGATGTCGGGAGAACTGTCTGAGCGCTAGATTAACAGTTGAGCAGAGTTTATTGTTCTAACTCCAAACAAACAGCTGTATTCATAGTTTTACAGCTTTCCAACCGACAAACATTTAAAAAGGAGATGGATTTTGTCCATAAAAAACGATGAGAGACAGGATTTAATGTGAGGAGAGTCCTGCTCCTCCCTCGTCTCTGTGTGTGCCTTGCACTTCAAGGAGGCCAGACACAAACAACCCAAAGAAGTGGTTGTGATGTGAACAAAATGGCAGCTGATGAAACTGAGTGCGTAGACACCAGTGCTGGTGCAGGAACAGGACTACGACTGCTTTCCTACTCCAGGTGAGTGTAGCATGTTGTTATTGAACTGGATAAATACAGTAGTCGATGACAACTGAAAGCAACATCTAGCATATGCTAGCAGTTATGCTAGTTAGTAGCCAAACTACCTGTTAGTAAAGTGAATGTTCTAACCTTTCTTTTCCACTATTTAATAATGGCATGTAAGGACGTTTATTACTAACGTCCTTACATTACTGACTCTATTACTTTTTCTGTAGAACAAGTATTTTTGATTCACTGTACATTTACTTAAGTAGGATGTTGAACGAAATACTTATATTTGTAGTGGAGCACTTTTAGATTTTTGTATTTGTAGTTTTACTTAAATAAAATATCTAAATACTTAGGCTATCACTTTTCTTTTTCTATTTTCTCTCTAGGAAAACATAAATGTGTGAACCAGAGTAGAATTCACCAACCTTGGCCTTGATTCCTATGATAAGCTGCGCATCTTTCTACACCCTCTTCACTGTGAAATCAGTCCAGGTATCTGTCACTAGATCACACCAAGCTAAGCAAATGACCTCAACATGTCCATATGGAAGGTCCTCACTTGGGTCAACCACTTTGCCATCTCGACTGGCTCCACATTTCTCCACAATTCTCAGGGGTGTAACACAGGCAGACAGATATTTTGCTTTGCAAGCCCCTACCATCTTACCCTGAAATGAATATCTAAGCACAAGGAACAGCGTAAAAATGAAAAACACAGAATTTTTATATCCCCCCCAAAAAACAAACACATACACATAACCTTCAACAGCACAAAGCTTGTGCGTTTCAGATGTGGGGACAGTGATATTTGGTTTAGAGATAGAAGAGTTGTGTCAGAAATGTGATCACAGTCTCTTCTGAGGAAGAGGGGGAATAGAGAGTGCAGAGACGGGACGTTTCTCAGATGTTCTGCTTGTTCAAATATTCAATAAAGGACAGAAAACAATGTGAAATACGTGCACAGGATGAGAAGCACCCACTCCCTGTATATCTGTATGTTGTGGATGGTACGCACACTCAGCCTCTGTGTGCACTTGTGTGTGCATGTGCGTCTCGGATGGTATTAAGGACACACCTGGCAGAAGGAGTCTTCAGAGCCTGGAGACCTCAGGTGTGACGAGACAATGCTGAGGATGGAGGGAGGGAGGGGGGGAGGGAGAGAAACAAGGAGGTCACAGGGGTTGCTTCGGGCACCAGGCCAACTGTATTCAAGTGGAAGACCATCAGAAACCCACGTCCCCCGACGGACAAGATGAAACCGCACGGAAAATAGGGAACGGCGGCCTTGATGCCGTCCACTTGTACGCACGCAGCATGCACAGATGCTACCCTGCACATGCACACGCTCACAAGATCCACCAGATACAAACAAATTAGAGAAACCACCACAGGCGAAGACAAGTGAGCAAAATGCATCCCACATGTTAACAAGCATCATAATGCTCTGCAGTGTACCCCACAGTTGCCACCAACTCCTCTCTGTTGCCTTGGCTAGTGCCTGGGGTCTTTGGCAGCAGACGGCAGAGAAAGAGGGGGAAGAGCAGTTGGGTTATGTCACTTCACAGGCCAGTCCGAACCTCCTGCTCTCTCCTGTCATCTGCTGCTTTAACCCTTCATTAATCCCACACAGCGCATTTTAACCCCCTCGTCGTTTACGCCTGGCGAGCGCCGCAGCATCTCTCTCCAGAAACTCCCAGCAGAGACCATCAGAACCAATTAGGCAAGATGAAAGCCTTCGCTGGGAGCTGGGCCGCCAGATCACAGGCGGAGAGGAGAGATTATCAAGACTCAGGTGAGCTGCGAAACAAGCAAACAAACAGATTTAATTTAGGGCTGCAAATCATTGTGATATAATTTGTAGATGGAGAGGAGGGACTGACAATGAGAAGAGGCGTGAGCTAGCAGCTTCTTCAAGAGCGTTTTTTCATCTTTTTTTACAGGAATAAGACAGGACACAATAACAAGCAAAAGGTTAAGCTAAAGGATCGGAGCACAAATAGTTTTATATCTGTTTGACAAGGGATAATGGATACGGTCATGAAAAAAATATATTTATGAAAGGGAAAAGTATACAAAAAGAAGTGCTGCCACACTCAGAGGTGAGAAAAACACTTAAATGTTTTATGTTCTGGGACAGCGGCACCACAGCTTACTGCGGAAGAGACACTGTATAAATACACCTGAAGAGTTTTACAAGGTTGTGTTGAAGAACAACAATGAGCAGCAGCAGTGAGATGCCATAGTAAATATACACAACAAGCATCAGTACTGGAAGACTCTCCCAAAGCAATAATAAACTCCACTACTGAATAGTTAGATGAAGGGAATTGTAGTAACAAGCACTTTAGGGATTACAGGCAAAGGCGAAGCAAAGACTAGGCTTACTGTGATATGTCTTAACAAGAGAAATTTAGGGAGGAAAACAGCCGAGCTGGCTTGGAAGAAACAGATGGGACGTGGAGGAAACAGGATTTTAACATCTGGTAAAGACCAGATACCCTCCAAAGGAAAAATCAACTATTAGATACTCAGATGAAATTTCATACTTATATTAAGCAATGTTCAGTGTTGTTGTTTTTTTATGAAGTGTTGCAAGAGTGAGAGTTTTTTGCTTTTAAGAAATATCAGAGGCAAGGCCAGTACGTCATATACGTCTTGCTGCACTGCAGTGTACTGAGGCCAGGGTTGGAGTAATTGGTATCTCTGGGTCCTCTATGATGGGTTTCTACCTGTATAATAGTTACATGTCAGTGTAAAATGGTGAGTCTAGACACAAGCCTGTACTCTGACTCTGAGGGACCAACATCAGATTTTACCTTTGATGTTATACATGGCTGGACATTGTTCTATTGTGTCTAGGCTTGGCCACTTATCAACAGAAACAGGCAAAATACAAAAGAAAAGAATAAATAAGTAAAACCACAAAATCAAAGGACATAGCAAACAAGCCTTTTCCCCCCAACAGCAGACGTTCTTCACTTGTCATAGCAGGAGAAGCGCAGGTGGAACTAATCACATTAATGATGGCTCTGTTCCATTGAAGTGTCCCAATAAGCCACTGGCAGTGAATATCAGGACCCTGGAACTGGCACACCTGAATGGAATGCAGCTATAATGAATGTTATTAGTTACACCTGTGCTTTCCTTGCTGTGATATGTCAAAATATCCTGATATCCTGATAAAGGCATTCAGACCCCTCTCTAAGTGGACATTTGAAGGCATAATGGCATTAATAACAGCTGCCTACCATTTGGGTGTTCCAGTTCCCAGACTCTGCTATTGTGCATGTTGGCTGTCTGTCATGGTGTACTGGCAAAGTGAAATGAAATGAAGCCATTCATTATGTTATTAGTTACACCTGTGCTTTCCCTGCTATAACAATGTCCACAGTGATGATGTTTTAGGGTGGATTTTACCTGAAAGCTAGCCTGGGAACCACACAATCTGCAAGCTCATGTTTGATTTTCTCTGGCAGATGTATCTGGTCCCCCGGTCATTCAGACAGATTTCCAGCAGATCAGACCCAGGTCAGGCAAGTCACAACCGTTTATCTAATATGGAGCAGGTTTGATACAATGACTGTACAGAGGAGCGGCGTTGAGGCATTATCGTTAACAACAAATAAGATGTCTGCCGCTGATGTGGAACGTTCTGAAACCGCTATTGTGTGAGTATTAAACAAACTGGATAGTATGTTTAACTGAAAGAACAACAAACAGCTGCAAATGAAGAACAGGAGAACAAAACAGAACTAAAAGAAGAGTAAATATTGCAATTACATTCAACAGGTGGACAGAAATACAACTCCAAATAAATGCTAACATTGCTCCGTATCTGCTGGATGTGTAAATAACCAACATGTTGAAAGGTCAACTTGAAAGGTGATCATGTCAGTGTTGGGTTTAAAGCTTGTTTCCACTGCTGAACAGCGGCCAAATATTAACGAATATGAATTTTTGTTCTAATTCTATTATACATGCAATACCTTGAAATTGCATATATAAGTATGCATATAAAACTGGCTTGATGTTTGAGTGTGCTATCATCTCACAATGAAATGCACAAAGGAAGTGAAGGAGCTGCTCACAACTGGAAAGAAAATTAACAAATTGCAGATGATGACAGCTCCAGGAGAATCACAGTAAACAAACAGGCTATTAAAACTTAGCTTTTTGTTTGTTACATTTAATTGCTAATACATTTCTGTGAAGTTGTAGTTTGATTGACATCAGTGGATTTTACCTACTAAATGCAAAAAACTGTTTATTGTAACAGCGTACAAGTGTATCCAACCACGTGCTGCAGGTTTTCATTTCAACCAAAGAGCCACTGCTTAGCACCGCGTCAAGTAGAAGAGAAGAACTCATCAGCTCAGTCACCTACTGAGGACATGTGTTGGAATGAAAACCTGCAGACTTCTGGCTCTCCATGGCATGTGGTTATCTACCGCTGTTACAGAACATATCACTGTATGGTATCTGTCTGTAAAGGGCTTTGTCGCAGTACTCATCCTCAATTCAAAGTCACCTTGGTTTGGAGTGGCACACTATCAAAGAGCTATGTGGACTCTTGTGACCTACACATACAGTCCAGTGGCATTTGGTGGGCTGAATAAAAGACATAAAGGCTAAACTGTACTGACATTTGCATCTGAACGGGCCTTTTTCACAGAGCTGAAGCACAGCTGCAGCTAATACATTTAATTAAAGTTAAATATGATTGCATTATTTTATCAGTATTGGTGCTTTCTCACTGACTCACCTACATCAGACGTACCTAAAACATGCAGCTGTGTCCTTTTTTAAATAACAGCTTAGAACTGCCATCACTACAAAATCATTTCTCACATTTTGTCCACGTGATTAATAGGTGTTGCCACAATTATACTGCAGAAATGAAAAGCAAGTGTTGAATTAAGCCATAAAGTCTTTATTTTAGGGCTTAAAACACATCATTAGTAAGAAGACAGTTAATGGGATTTTGTCTTATCTGCAGCTTTGTTGCAGGGAGATATATCTACCCAATAGAGCCACTTAGGTTAACCAAAGAGATTTGAGATTCTGCATGATTTCTTGTGGTACAGCTTGTTCTCTCATCTTGTGTTCATCTGCCTAACTTTCAACCAGCAGTGTAGTCCCCATTCTCTTTATAACTGTGGATAAAGTTTTCTAATAAGGATCTTGTTTTCATGAGGAAAAAGGAAAAGTTATAAAGGACAGATCTTTAACGTTATGACAAGATACTTTGAAAATGGTGACTTTTTTTCTCACTGTGGCAGCTCTGCACTGCTCTATCCTTTCATATTACGCTGTGCAAACGTCTGTTGGAAGTGTAGAGGAAAGGCAATGCAGTGACGTCACCTCCAATCAAAGCCCACTGCTTTATACAGTGCATTCTGGGGCTTTACTCCGTTGGACATCAAGTGCGCTGGAGCGAGTTTGGCTTTGGAAAATAGCTAACTCTCTGGGCAGTTCACCTGCTGAACTGAACAACAGACCACTTTACTTCTTGTACCTATTGCAGTTTCACTGGGACTGTTTCTTTAGTAGAAAGCTGTTCCAATGGAAACTGTTAACTGTGAGTATGCAGGTAATTCAATGCAAGTTAAAAAAACAGTTGTTTCCAATGCATAGTACGGCTCGGCTCACTTCGAAGTGTTCTTTTTTTTGGTCTTCCACTGTGGATAGTACCTGGTAACAAAATACACTGCTCAAAAAAATGAAAGGAACACTTTTTAATCAGAGTATAGCATCAAGTCAATTAAACCTCTGGGATATTGATCTGGTCAGTTAAGTAGCGGAGGCGGTTGTTAATCAGTTTCAGCTGCTTTGGTGTTAATGAAATTAACAACAGGTGCACTAGAGGGGCAACAATGAGATGACCCCCAAAACAGGAATGGTTTTACAGGTGGAGGCCACTGACA
>JAVQJD010039165.1:0-14088 GCA_036023655.1 Nannoperca australis | reverse complement strand
ACCTTCTCCATGGCTTACAAGGTGCTCAGCACAGTGTTCGTCCTTTAGAGACGACACTGGACATGTAGACCATCTTTTACATAAGTTACGTTCCTACATGAAACCTGAATCTGGTTCATACTTCAATCTTGCTGCAACTCTCTATTCGCTTGATTATTAAACATTCTGACTTGGTGGAACTATTCTCATGGATGGAAAATAAAGTTTGAATAAACTTTTCTCTCAACTTTGTGTCTGGGTAAATACTTCTCAAGGTAATGGAAAGGGTACGTAAAGTATTAAAATGCTTCCAAAGTAAAAGCCACCAAGTTAAAACCTGAATCTAACTTCCCCGGTAGAATTTATGTCCTTATTCCCTTTAAAATGGTTGAAGTGCAGGTTGTTACTTCCATCATTTGCAGTAGCAGTAACACCTTACTTCAGGTCAGGGCCTTGCCCCAGGTTACACAACTCCAGGATACATTCCAGGCATTCATGTCTAACTGGTCTTTGGACTGGTCTTTGCTGTTCACAGTGACTGTGCAAAAAAAAAGACTTTTCACAGGGTCCCTCTTTCATCCCCCAACAACTGTAGGATTATGCATATGTGTGTGAGCGCAATATATGAATATATATATATATATATGCTCAGAAATAAACAATCATTCACACAAATCCCTGTTGTTTATGTATCGAGTTTGGTTTCTGAATGAAGCTTTAGACAAGACAAGAGCGTAAAGGTTCAAGATTCACAGTACATTTATTAGTCATTCTACAACACAGGGCTACACAATGAAATAAAACATCCACGCTACACATATGTGCTGTTATAGGGCTGCAGGGCTGTTGCCCGGTTGGCCAAGTTGGTAATTTAGCCTGGACACTGACAGGAAAATATACCTACAGTCAGTGCAAAACACCAAAGCAATGACCAGTTACCAACCCAAAAGTTAAGATGTGTGACGCATTTATAATTTATAAATATGAAAATGTTTCTTACTTCTTCTCTGTCTCTCTCTTTGCATGTGTCAGAAATAGTGGAGCACAATTAACAGGGACTTTGCTGTTTGCTTGGTTGCCACAGCAACAGCATTGATTAACACTTCAGCAGTTGTCAAATGAATGAAGTAAATGCTCCCATAAACAGCTACTTAAAGCACCCCCGATTTTCATGGGGGCCCAGGATATTGGAAATGAAACCAACAACTATTACACAATAAGGGTTTCATAGATATCGCAAACAAAAAGATTGTTTTTTTTAACTAAATAATGACACCGTTGATCCATTAATTATTTGGGATGCTTTTAAATGCACTCTGAGGAGACACTGCATTCCATACAGCTCAAATTCTAAAAAAAATCTTTTTGAGAAAGAAAAACACTGATAGAAGAGTTAAAAGGTTTAGTACAACTTTCTAAAATGTGTCAGACTCTACGGGACAGGTCAGAGATAGAAAGATTATATGTGGAGACGACTGGATAGAAAAGGGGGAGAAAGTAACCACTTTGTTGTGATTTGGGACATGCACTCGCTGAATACTACAGGACAATAATGGAAAACTAGTGATATTTTGTGCAGCATAATAGCAGCGTCAAAACTGGCCAATAGAAACGTCTTTCAGCGTAGGTCCCGCCCACGGAATAAAGCGGAAGCGGAGGCACAACTTTTAGATTGAAAACAAAACTTTTAGATTTGCAAGCAAAAGTGTGGAAAGTTTCTCTCTCAAACCATTTTTTTGATGCTTTAAAAAGACACAAAAATCGCTCCATACAACCCTGGTGTGACGACGCAGTGACTTTCCAACAGGGGGCGGCACTCTCCGAGGTAACAACATACAGGGAACAGACACAGAATAAACACAAGGAACATAAACAATAGCACCATTGTCAGTGATAATCTAGAGAAGAGCATCACACTGGAGCCCTTCTCTTCCACTTCCTCCCTCCAACTCTTCTTATGTTTTTTTTAATAAGCCATTCATTCCTAAAGAGGGGCTTCGTGAAGCTGGAGAGTCATTTTCAGTCAGTCATGTTCTTGTTTTTATAGATTTCTTTATAAATCCTCCCTCATCAGCACTTCCTTTCAGGCGTTACTACATCCCCTCCTGATGTTACCCTCCCTCCATTCACCTCCTCCTCCTCCTCCTACAAGAGCTTGCTGCAGACTTGGCAGCGGCTGACTCTGGAGCGCTCCTGGCCTCCCTTCAGGGTCTCCTGACCGGGCGAGTAGACAAACTCCTCTCTGGGATCCACAGTCGTGAGCCAGAAGCTGTACTTGTTGGCGAAGAAGTGGCAGGAGCCCCTGGCGCCGTTGCACTCGATGAACGGCGTCGCGCGGAAATCCTCCAGGCAGGAGCCCGGAGACACCAGGGACTGCCCGCCGCCCTCAGCGCCGGCTGCTGTGTGCTGCACGGGAGGAGAAGCGTCACTCTACACTGAACATCGCTTCCTGTTTGCTGTTTTTATATATAATTCTAATATTCCACAGTGAGATCTACATCTACATTAAAACTAAGAAGATTACAGATGTTTAAAATCCTAGTTTGACCTGTCGAGTTGCCTGAAAACACCAGATCTTATCTTGAGAGAACGGTTATTCATAGTCTTTAGTTTACCATGAGGAAGGAGTATCCTATCCAGAGACTCCTCCAGCCGGGGGGACAGGTGGGGATGGTCATGTCCTGGCTGTGGACCGCCACGGCCTGAGACGGAGCCTCACACACAGAACACCTGGAGGGGAAGCGCTTTATTAAATATGTGCACGTGTATGTTATCGCACGTTTCACTGAGCCACAGCGGCGTACAGTACCTGCTGATGTACGGCTGTATCTGCCCCTCGGACGCAGGCATCATGGGTATGGATGCAGATGTGGAGAGCCAGTAGGATTTGTCGTTGCGGCTGGCGTAGTAGCAGACCTCGTTGGGGGAGCAGTAGAGGAAGGGGATGGTGCTGAACCTGGGGAGGCACGACCCTGGCTGACCTGGAGACACGATAGTGATGTATTTAAAGGTGTGTTAACGTCACTTTTTAAAATAAATTTAAACAACTTTCAGTCTTTTACAGTCTCTGTGAAGCTAGGAAGAAGCTAAAGGAGCTTAAAGGAACAATGACACGGCTGTGACACTACTCCTGCATTTAGCATGCTAATATATTATATAAATATATACATTTGTGTTGGATATCTCCATTAAAGAAGCTGTCCTGTTGATTGGGTCACAAATAAAGGATGAGAATGACTTCATAGCACCGTGACCCCATGTTATGGACTGAATATCAGGAGGGTTCCCGTACCGAGGTCCTGGTTGTGGGCCTTCTCCTGTCCCTCCACGTACAGCAGACTGTATCCGTCCCACAGCTTGGCCATGCCCTGAGGACACATGGGAACCTGGGAGTCCTGGCTGTGCTTCACCAGAGTGTAGCCGATGCTGTGACTGCGGCCGGCGCCGCCGGGAGTGCCGGGACGACCGGCTGCACCAGGGAGACCTGAAGGACGAGGACACAAGGACACATTTGGGCAGATGTGAATGTTTTCATGGTAACAGTCCAGGTGCAGGTGTGGGGAGAGTGTGTGTGTAGCTAGCTGTGTTTTTACGCTGTCCAGACTGTTTGAAGTTATAAATCTTTTAAAAAATGAAGCAATTTTAGGAAATGTTACGTTGGACAAGTCATTTTATTACATTTGTTTGGTTTAAAGTTGAACAAAACTGTGACAAAACATAAGATTTGCCTTTTATGCCTTTATAAAGCATCAGTAAAAATAATAATATGTAATATTGTGAGGCTATAATTCGATATAAACAAAGTTTTATTAAGTTTTCTTGTGTCACGTTTGTTATAAATAGTTGGAAACAGGCTTCATGTTTGACAGACAGACTGCTGACCTTGTTCTCCGGTGGGTCCGGGGAAACCGGGGGGGCCGGGGTCACCGAGAGATCCGGGCAGACCAGCAGATCCAGTCCTGCCAAGTTTACCCACAGGACCGGGGCGACCCTTAGGACCTGCAGCAGGAGAGTGTTCATTTTAAATTCTTTGTTCATATTTCCTCTTTATTCTAAATAATAATGTTTTATTCATTTTATATGTACATGAAAAAGCTGTGTTAGTGTATCACAGCTAACAGTTTGGGAAATACGCTTATTCGCTTTCTTGCTGAGAGTAAAGATCAGGCTACAGCCAGAAGACAGTTAGCATAGCATAGCATAGCATAGCATATTTTATTTGTCAATTTCTTGGACTTTCTGGAGTCATCACAGGATTTATTTTAACCTTTGGACAGAGATCCTCTCTAGTTTCAACCTTTATGCTAAGCTAAGCTAAGCTAACTTTCTTTAACAGGTCACCATGAGAGTGGACTTCTCAACTATCTAAGTACTATTCCTTGAAATACCAATGAGAAAATATTTAAAGAAACACGCTAGAAGATCCTAGAAGCGACTGATGTGATTTAGCTGTTAAAGTGTATTTGTGGTCCACGCTCCGTCTGAAGACTCACCCGGACGTCCCGGCATCCCAGGCTGACCAGGTTCTCCGGGGATACCGGGGGTTCCGCTTACACCGGGAAAGCCCGTGTCTCCTTGGGGTCGGGGTCCTGGTGGTTTTGGGGGCATTGTCATTCCAGGGATGCCCTTCCTACCAGGACGTCCTGGAGAGGAAGAGAAGGACGGAGGAAAAAATACAGGAGAGAGGTGGAAGAAGGTGAGGGGGGAGACACACGGACGAAACAGCTCCATCTGTGGCGCGACCGAAATCCTCCTACCTCGTACTCCCTTGGGTCCTTTGTTTCCATAGTAACCAGCGTCACCGGGGAAACCCTTGAGACCAGAACCTCCTCTGAAGCCAGTGTCACCTCGATCTCCTGAAAAGCAGAAATACAACGTTTTGCTTTAATATACATTTTTGGGGAAAAAACACAAAGAAATCTGATCAGGTGTTCTGTGTGGAGCTCCACTTCACCTTTGAATCCGGGGCTGCCCGGGAACCCGGGGCCTCCGGGGACCCCCGATTCTCCTTTCCTGCCGGGGGAACCAGGGAAGCCCGGGAGCCCGGGGTCACCTCTGTCTCCCTGGGCTGTGCCTGGACCGGGTGGCCCAGGAGGACCTGGACGACCTTGGAAACCTGGAGGAGAGAGGAGAGGAAAGGGTTAAGAAGGAGGAGAGGAGAGGAAAGGACACAGGAAAGGAAACAAGAAAGGAAACTAGATCGAGGAAGTGTATTTACCGTATTCTCCATCCAGTCCAGGGAGGCCGGGGTCTCCCACAGGACCGGGAATATCCGACCCCACAGTCTCACCAGGAGGTCCGGGTCGACCTGGAAACCCTGGGACTCCAGGAGCCCCTGAGACACACACACACACACACACACACACACACACACACACCAACCAGCAGTCATTACTTTGATCTTATATTTTTTCATTTATTCTCAATCAGCGATTTGAATTTCCTTGAAGTCTCACCTGAATCTCCTCTCGCCCCCTTCGGCCCGGGGAAGCCTGGACTTCCTGGGTAGGAGACCCCTCTCTCTCCCTTCAGCCCTGGAATACCGGGGGTCCCTGGAGAACCTCCTATAATCCCACCTGGACACAAACAACCAAACAGCATCTTCAGCTCTGCTGGTTCTTACACTTCATTCTCATGAACACTGCACTTTGAAATGGATCAACTCTCTTAGCTAGATGTAAACAATGATCAGTCTCTGGTGCGTGCAACGAGGTCCTTGCCTGGGGTTCCAGGGAGGCCTTTAGGTCCACTAAGGCCATTGAGTCCAATCAAACCAGGAAGTCCGGGCAAACCTGCACAAACAACAACAGAGTGAGTGTTTGTCTGCAGCTCCAACTCTTCCCTGTTGTGTTCGCTCATCTCATCTGGACACAGAACATAAATGTGCATTAAAAATATTTCTCTCACCTTTGGCTCCAGGACCCCCAGGACCTCCAGGCAGACCAGGAGATCCATCCGTTCCTCTTCTTCCTGGGTAGCCAAACTGGCCCTTCGGCCCGGGGAAACCAGGGGAGCCTGCAGAGAGGATGAAGCAAAAATGTCAAATATTGTTCAGAAGGTGACTCTCTGGTGTCTTGAAGGAAAGATCTTTGGTCTCTGGTACCCATTATTCCAGGTCGCCCTCCTTCACCGGGAGCTCCCTTTGCTCCGGGGAAACCTGGACCTCCTGGAAAGCCGATGTCGCCAGGGGTGCCGTCGTTGCCGCGACCACCTGAAGAGAGATGAGCAGTCTGGCAGGTGAGTAAGTGACCAGATGTTTTAAAAGTGGTGGAGATCACAGAAATGTTTGCTAAACTTTTCTACACGAAGACATAAATCCATTATTTTTAGAAACATGAACCATCAATTGTCAAAACAAGACAAAACTACTGGTTTTAAATATTATGGGAACACATAAGCGGTGGATTGTGGGTCGTACCTGGGAAGCCTGAATCTCCTGGCTTGCCTTTATCTCCTGGAGCTCCAGGAAAACCATAACTTTCTCCAGGTAGACCTGAGGAACAAAACGTCTGCGTCAACGGACAGAAGGATGTGTTCAAGGACCCATGAAGAGTTGTGAGGAAGACTCACGCTGAAGGCTGTGGCCGGATATTCACACTCACCTTTGCCACCAGGGCGACCAAATTCTCCAGGGTTGCCGGGGAAACCAGGTGCTCCATCATCTCCCTGAAAGAAGCCAGCAGACCTCAAATGTCACCGGCTGAACTTGCTGCGTGTGAGTGTGTGTGTGTGTGTGTGTTTTCTCACCCTTGGTCCCGACATGCCGGGGAACCCCACGATTCCAGCTTCTCCCTTCGGTCCGGGGAAGCCTGGAGTTCCTGGTCGCCCGGGAAACCCAGGCTGTCCCGGCTCTCCTTTACTCTGCTCAGCGAAACCAGGAGGTCCAGGCAGACCCTGACGACCAGGCAGACCTGGAAAACCCTTATCACCTGAAATCAGACACACAGCCAAAATACAAGACCTTAAACACAATTTCAAGGTGCTTTTACGTTATTTGAGGACTTCTATTTTATACTTATACACATTTATCTGACAGGTATAGATTCCTGTTGCTTTTCAGAGTGAGATCTCGGAGGATAAAAAAACAGTTAAATTAGCAGAAAAAATGTGAAGAAGAGAATGTAAACAGGTGTATCTTTAAAAAAAGGATCCAGAATGATGAAGCTCATAACATAGAGACCACATTTCAATTATGTAGATACGGATCCTACAGTCTGTGTCTAAGCTGTCAGAAGTAAAAGAATGAACAGGAAGTAGTGTTACCTCGGGGGCCGGGGAAACCTGGAAAGCCGCTGCCTGCAGGGGTTCCAGGATCTCCTTTCTCCACAAATTGTGATGGGATAAAAGGAGCGGGGGGGCCGGTGGGTCCGGGGTATCCTCTCTCACCTGCAGGAGGAAAAGCCCTCTCGGATGTTAGTGTGACTCACAGGATGTGGATACTCCTTCCTGTTCTGGACACTCTACCTTTCGGTCCGGGGTATCCAGAACTGCCGGGGAATCCGTCTGCTCCAGGCCCGCCAGGCTCTCCTTTCCCCCCTGGAAACCCTGGCGTTCCCGGACGACCTGGAAGTCCTGGGAAACCCATCAGTCCTGGGAAACCCCTGTCACCTGTGGAAAGACACAGAGAATCGAAATGTTGTCACTATAAGGAGGTGTCAGGCGGGAGAACATGAACCGGGACCATGAACAGAAGCCTACCCTTCCTTCCTGGTATTCCTGGGAATCCCTCTCTAGTTCCTGGTCCCGCAGGTCCGGGGGGTCCCACTCGCCCTGGTGATCCAGGGGTACCTGGCTGTCCTGGGGTTCCCTTCATTCCAGCAGGTCCAGGGAAACCTGGGTCTCCTCTTTCTCCCTTACGACCGGGGAAACCTGGTGGAGGAAGGACGACGACGGACGACGAGACGGGAAACAGAAAGAAGGGGAGGTTTAATTATAGAAATATAAATTTCAACAACATATAACGCGAACAAACTTCCTCTCTGACAGCCAACAAGTATAAACTCACATTTATTATATATAAAATCAATGAACTTACCTCCAACTCAATAGTTAAAAGTTAAAAGTTAAGTAATTCACACGCCAACACACACAATTCAAGTAGGCAGCAGTGTAAACACACACGCTGGTTAAGCTGCAATTGCACTTCGATTGGGGATGTTGTGTTCAGATACACATATGTAAAGACAGATCAAATCTGTCATTATTCTGTTCTATTTTATTAATGTATAAAAGAAAGAAAAAAGTGCAATTCCAGACTGAATTAGCGAGGCTGAAGTTTGTTTGTCCTACAGGACATCGAACTACGCGCTATGCTTTACAATCTTAAAAAGAGAAGCCACTTTTCAACACAGCTGAACTGGAACGCTCATGTTTGTTTATCAAGATGAGTTGAAAGTGAAAAGTCCTTTTAAAGAGTGTAGGAAACAAAGCGTCTACGGCCATTGATACGGCGACACTGTTAAATAGCATTCACGCCCACAACTTCAGGTGTCACACAAGTCTATTGCAATTAAATGCAATTATTACATCTAGGTCAGATCCACGTCGAGATGTAATTCAACTACGAGGGTTAGTTCTGTCCGCCAACGTTAAACCAAACAGTTTCAGTACCTCTCACAGCTAAAATGTCCACCTTAAGCCACTGTTATTGTTATTCTGGTATTTTAACCCAGCATGCATTGCGATGGGAGAATCCATGAGTACTTATAACCCCAACAAGGACTGACACACTGACTTTATAATGAATCTAATTACTGCGATGGACATTTTTGTGCTGTAGAAGAGAAAAAGAGAGCAGGAACACTGCAGTTAAAGCGTCTAAGGCATCAACAGCAGGAGGATGGAGGGGTGAATGAATGGGGGAGAGTGTCTCACCTTGGCAGCCTACAGCGAATGACCCAACACCAAGAAAAGGATGGAGGGATGAGAGGATGGATGTAGATAATGGTGGTGGTGTGTGGGAAGGAGGGAAGAAAGGAGGAAGGAACACAGGACAAAAGGGGAAACAGGAGAAGAAGACATTCCTTTGGGTGATGCAGAGTTTAAATAAACAGCGAGAACAAAACGGTGGCGTCCGATTCGTAAACGGAGGATTGTGAAAGAACACAGTGAAAAAAGGGAGGAGTGGACCAACACTGGTAAAAGTGAAGGGATGAGTGGTGAAAGACAACAGCCTCGATCAAACAAAGTAATATCTTTTCTTCTTTGTGGTAAAACAAGCTGCAGAGAACTATTTAAACATGCTCTCTGAAGACCAACATTTCTAAACTCCTACAAACTCAAACAGAAGTCTGGTTGGCTGTGTGGCGCCACATGGACAGGGTCAACCCTCACCTGGTGATCCGCTCAGGCCCGGGTTACCAGGGGTTCCAGGCCGACCGGGAATGCCACCAGTCGGCTCACCTGGAGGTCCGGGTAGGCCGGTAGTACCAGGAAAACCGTCGACTCCGCGCTCCCCCTTCAGTCCGGGAACGCCGAAACGTCCGTTGCCACCTGGAAGAGGAAGAAAGGTGTTTTACTGTTTCTACTTAAACTCCAACCAGCACTAAAGCTGCTCCTGAGACCTAAAGACCTCCCTTCATGAAGTGACCTCAGTGATACAAATGTACACAGCAGTCTCTGTCTCAGACCCACCAGGTAATCCAGGTCCTCCTGGTGTCCCGGGAAGGCCCTTGTCTCCAGTGATCCCTGGTAAACCATCCGGTCCTGGAGCTCCAGGTGTGGCTCCCAGTACCTCTCCAGGCTGGCCCTTAGGTCCAGGACGCCCTGGGACACCATCCTTCCCCCTGCCTCCGTCAAAACTCTGTCCTGGGAAACCAGGAACCCCGGGGTCCCCTCTGGGTCCAGGGAAACCTGCAGTCAGAGGAAACGTTAATGTCCAGCAGTTGTTCCAACTTTAATCCACAGCCAATGAGTGGTGACCCTGATTCTACTCTGGGTCACAAGCAGGGCAGAGTCGGGCTACCTTGTGGTCCAGGTTGGCCTCCGAAAGCGGGGTCTCCTCTCTCTCCTTTGGCACCGTCAAACCCTGGACGTCCAGGGCCTCCTGGGAAACCTGGCTGACCTTTAGGACCTGACAGGTGTGGACAGGTATGACATCAATTAGGAGCTGTTCATTTAGTTTAAATGGCTTTTTGTTTGAGGACACTTCAAGGTAGTAATCAGTGTTTCCATATAAAAGTAGATTCATGTCTCATTTGCTCGACCATAAAATATATATTTTATATAAAATCCTCTGCTGCTCGGGAAGTGGAGAAGAGGAGTGATAGTCTGACATCATCTATAGAAAGTCAGGTTTTATCACGAGAAAGGAATAATGCCAAATCACAAGGTTTCATGTACAGTTACAATATGTTTCCAGCGCCACACACTGAAATGAACCCTTTTGTAAGGATTGTATTAAAAACAACAACAGCATACCGACTGAACAACTGGAAAAACTGACGTTAAGTTAAAATAAAAAAAAATCTTATTCTATCTGAAAAACATTTGAAGCACAATGACATATCTTCTAAAATGAGATGAATCAATAAGTGCATCACATTTGAGAAGCGCAGACAAGTCAGAAACAGAAAAGCACTGTAGAACATCTGTACCTGGTCCTCCAGGTAGACCGAGGAACCCGGGTTCTCCCTCCTCACCAGGTATGGTGCAGGGGAGCGCTTGGCCTGGCAGCAGTCACATATAGGTTAGCAATCACACTTTAACAGACACATACGGTCAACATACAGAGATAACTACACAGTCAAACATGTACATGGGTCCATTTATCTATAAAACAAATGTCTGTACTTCATTGTCTTGTGTGATTATAGGTTTCTGGCCCAGGTCTGAATCACACATCCAGTAAAAACGGAGTAACGCTTGTTATTCTAACATGTTGAGAGCTAGCAAAGTACCGAGTATCTTCTGCAGTGTTGATTGTCTGCCGCGTCCATTCATGCCACTTTACTGCAGTCCAATAAAAACACTTTCACTTAGGTGAATCTGACTTCATGAGGATTATTGTGGGTTGCTGGTTGAATGTCGTTAGTAGCAAATTCATCCCAATGAAAAAAAAAAAAAAAAATCAGAAGACGATGACTGGACTGAAGGAATTAGAAAGGTTATAAATGTCATTTTGTGTTTGGGGATCAGTTCTATTCTTCCCCTGGACCCCCCCCCCCCCCCCACAACCCTCACTGGTTAAAAGCACGCAGCAGAGGCAGGGCTTGAAAACATGCGGCAGGATTCAGCAGCTTTGATTGGAGGAAGAGGAGAGTTTCTCTGAAGTGCCACACAAACTGAAGCTCCACCGTCAATCATCGACTGACTCTGCCAGAGTGGAACCCCTGAGGCGCAGGGAGCGGGGCGCTTCCATCGGCTCCGTCGTGAACTAATGATTGACAGTGAGCCAATTTGTTTTTCAGGCTGCAGAAGACTACATTTCCCAGAATGACTTGCTGTCTGGGAGTCTATCCTACAGAAACCCGTGGGGTGATGCTCACCACGTGTTCACGCTGCAAAACAACGAATCAACCATTTGCCGGGAGTGCGTTCACTGCAGCTCTGCTTCATAACAAAGTGGATTTTTGTACCTTACAAACCTGTTTTCTTCATCAGCTTCTTCGTATAAAACACTAAAAGAGCCATTATTTCACACACAGGTTCTTGCTTTTCTCACTGGCTGCATTGTAAATGAAGGTGATGTCGGGTACTTAAATGCACCCATCAGTGTTTAAAAGTGGAAGAATCACAATGTAAATCTGATGACATTCACTGACTTTTTCTGACTTGCTCATTTAGTCCCAGACGTTTAACGACATAAGAAATACTTAAGATTTGTTGAAATTAAGTGTGTTTGCTGTCATGCTGTCATGCTGCAGCCAGAATACAGTGAGCGCGCAACCAAGCTGCTTGCATTGTGAACACATGATAAGACGCTATGTGGCGGTCCCTGATTAACTGAATAAAGTAGGCCAAACCCCAAAGTAAGCACTGTTTCTTCTCTAACGTCATTTCCTGTCTGGCCAGCACGTGAACACCAGCAGTAGAACAGGAAATGATACCAACTAGTGTGACTGGCTGCTTTGCTCGAGGGATACTTTAGGGATCCACCAGTGGCTAAAGCTACAGATTGTGTCCCAGGCTCGTTACTCTGGCTGGTGGACGAAAAAGTTAGTTACCCACCGGTTGCCTCTCCGGCGCCATTAACCCCTCCACAGCTGTTTTCACCTGGACAGATAGACATGCACAAGGACGGTCAGAGAGATGGAGGGACGGGTGGAGGGAGGAGAGAGAGAGAGAGAGAGAGAGGGAGGGAGGGAGGAGATGGCGGCATACAAAGCCAGTCAGGGTCATTTGCATGCACCAATTAAGTAATGAAATCTTCTTTTCATCAAACAGATATCAGCAAATCAGCAATCAGTTCCATTCAATTAATTCAAGGCTCATTCAGTTAAGGCAAAGGCAAATCAAAATGCTGGCTTTAATGTAGAAGTGCTTAAAAAGGTTATTGCACCCAATGAGGAGAGAGAGAGAGAGAGAGAGACACTGGCCAACAGCTTGTGAATGTGACTCTGCTGTCGTCTCTCTTGGTTTTCTCCCAGCTCATGTGAGCAACAATAACCTTGATATTAAGAGCAAAATGAATCGGTTGTTTAGCTTTAGCATCGTGGTACGAGAGCACACATTCATACTGAAGATGTTCAGCTGCTGAGGAGGAGGACGTTGTGTCATTTAGTCTCAGAGAAGAACACAGTCGATCTAAAAGGAGGCCACTGGTGTCATGTAGACCTACTGAGATTCATCTGTACTGATTTTATTTGTTGTTGTTGTTGTTGTTGTTGTTGTTTTACAGACTTTACAGTTTCAACAATCTCTTTGGCACCACATGTCCTCATTCTTCTTTTAATTACCTGTTGTGACCATCATTTATCCCAAAATCCTGATTGTGTTTAGTCTGTTTTGTGTCTAATATCAGAACTCCCCCAACAATTTCACAGAATCTAACACACCCCATTTGTTATTTGTGCACGCTTAAAGAATTCTTTTAATAATCCAAAGTAAATGTGTTTCTAATGAACAAAAAAACACAGTTTATTATCGTGTTTCTTAATGTGGTCTGTTTATCTTTTTATTACTTCCTTTGAAGGAAGAAAGAAAAGCTAATATCTACAGCGGAGCTGCCAGTGAGCCACCAGTATCCTTTAAAAGTACAACCAAAGACAACGTATCTGAAGAATGAATTGATTTGTGATCAAATCTCACTTCCTCCGAGACTAAAGGAGCACAGTAGCTGTTACGCATTAAAATCTCCTCACTGTGCGTCAGAAGCAGTTCATGGATTATAGATTATTGGCTGCAGAAGAAGTGTGTAAGCACATTAATGGAGACCATTAATCGTGTAGTTAACAGTATGCTGCTGCAGCTGAGGCATGTTGAGAAAAATCTATGTAGTCCCCTCAGGTCCTGCAGAGTCTGGTTGTTCCAGCAAGGCAGATGAACTGGGAGCTGAAGACGCCCCCAAGACATGTCTTCTAATGGTTTAGGGTGTTAGGATGAGGTTGCTACGGTAACTACAGTACACGGAGGACCAACAGTGATTGGATGGGATGGATGTATGGTCGTGGGTTTTACGCTGTGGGGTGGGTCCGGCATGACATTCACACACACGCACGCACGCACGCACACGCACGCGCACGCACGCACACACACACACACACACACACGCACGCACACACACACACACACACACACACACACATACACACACAGACGCACACACATACACACACACACGCACACACATACACACATACACGCACACTCCACTGAGCACTTTTGTTGTTCCTCCACGGCATCACTTACCTCTTGGTCCAGGTAAACCTGGTTGCCCTGGCAACCCAGGTATACCGGGCTCTCCGGGCTCTCCGCTAAAGCCGGGCGTTCCGGCGTAACCAACACCGGGTTCACCAGGACCGCCGGCACGTCCCTTAGACCCGGGGAACCCTGGGAAACCTTTCTCTCCAACTGTGCCGAAGCCAGCGTCGCCCTGGAGACAGGAGGAGAGGAGAGGAGAGGAGAGGAGGAGAGGAGAGGAGAGGAGAAGAGAGGAGAGGAGGAGAGGAG
>JAVQJD010039160.1:0-12500 GCA_036023655.1 Nannoperca australis | reverse complement strand
CATGTTAGGTAATAAAATAACAGATAAACAGAAAAGGGAAAAAGCACAAAACATGGACGTCACCCTGCAGCCGGCCTGGCAGCTGGATAACAGTGTTTTTACTTCTTATCTGGTAGTTGAAAGACAGATTTTAAGGTTTGTTTGTTTTCTCCATCAGGGCCTCCACTGAGACTTGATATTGGTTGTTATCATTTATCTCTGGAAGCAGCCATATTCACACATTCCCTGGGCGGCGCGTACCACGCAGGCCGAGTCCTCACCGGGTTCGAGTCCACTCTCCTGTCTCTCAGCAGCCGCCTCCATCAAATAAATAATGTTTTGTTTCTTTATTTAACCCTTGTGCTACCTTGTAAAGAAGACACTGGGTCAAGACACTGGGCCACTGGGTCAATATGACCTGGCAAGGTAGCACAAGAGTTAAACACACACACACACAGATATACATAAATATATATATATATATATATATATATATATATATATAGAGCCACTGTCCCAGTTTGGGGGTCACAGCCCCGAGTGTTGCTGTTACCACGGGGACCACTGTTGGCTTCACTCTCCACATCTTTTCTAGCTCCTCTTTCAGCCCTTGGTTTTTCTCGATTACCTGAAGTCCCCTCTGAAAGTCTCCTAGAAGATGTAAATGCAGCACTACTGACAATCCCTACTGCGACCATCTTAGTTACAACCTTCAATCTCAGGTCAGCTGCTCTTACGTTAAGCCTCTCTGCATGGCTTGTTGTTATTGGGGCTTGGTACCACATCGATGATGTTGATATCTCCCCGCTGACCTGTCGTCCTGTTGTACCTCTTCAATCTCCACTTGTGATAGCAGCTTCCGCTTGCAAATGTTGGAACACTGAGCTACTAGTTTCTTCTTGGTTAGCGTAGATGTTGGTCCCACATCCTCTGCATGTTCCCTCTGTCACTGTAGTTACTTGTGTAGTAGCATTCCAACAGTTCCCCGTTCTCTGCTCTTGTCCACGAGTGTCTTGTTCCTGTTCCAGTAGCCCACTTCTCATCAGGTTGCCCTGGTCCCCCGGCACCTGACGGGGACCTTGTTAACCCGGGCGACGTCCGAGCCGGTGTGGCTCTTGTATTTGTATCTCTCATCATATACTATAGGCAGGTAGCGTTAAGGGCCTTGCCTAAGGGCCCACACTGGCGCGCCCTGACCGTATATATATTTATATAAAGATACAGGCAGCACATTACAGTAAAGCATTAAAACAATTAAGGATATGTATCTATCTATCACTCAGACAGTAAAAAGCAAACTTAAAAAGAAAAAGATCCACAGATGTGCACCTGTTACTCAGGTGTGATGATGAAGTCACAGTTGTTGCATCCTGCTGTTATTGTCTGTGTTTCCTGCTTTATTTTGAAATCCTTACCCGTCTGGTCTGTTCAGTTCCTGCCCTCATGTCTCTCATTGATTGTCCACACCTGCTCTTTATTACTCACCTGCTCCTGGGTCCCCGTTAGACACACACACACACACACACACACACAGTCGGTGTTCCCGCTGCTTCTCTTGCAGAACCTGAACTCACCTGTTGTCGGTCTTCCTGTCCGAACCTTCAGGTAAGTCGCTTCTTTGTTAAATGAACCAATGAAACTGCTCCAGTCTGCCTGTGCTGTCCCTGCTATAGATATATTTATAATATCTATATATAAATATATAGATATATATTATAGATATATATCTATATTTCTCAGTGGTTGGTCGGTAGAAGTGATTTCAGGACTCCTTCTTTAAAAGATTGTTAGAATCCCGTAGTTTGAACCATCGATGGGACGTTGTACTAAACTGTGAAGCTGCGTGTGGAAGAAACCTGACGTTGAAAATTACACGCAAATATGTCAATTTGTCATTTGAGGATCGTGCTTAAGCAAAACATAAACCCCCCACCAGAGTGAGTGAACCGGCCGAGTGAAAGTGCTTTGGCCACAAGCTATTCAAGATACTCATCTGTGTGTGTGTGTGTGTGTGCACCTCAGGCTGCTGCAGGTGATGTCTGCACTAATGAGGCTGCAGCTGATTGTAATCTCTGGATCAGCTGTCAGTTGATAGACAGGCGTCCTATCTGTGTGCATATCTGCTGCTCCTCCTCCTCCTCCTCCTCCTGCTTCTTCTTCTTCCTTCTGTTGTCCTTTATCTTTTTTGGATTAGTCCGTCCATGTTCTCCTGCTGAACTCAACACCGGTGCAACTTTCACACACTGTGCTACTGGCAGATAGCTGGGAACATTTTATACATCAGCTGTGTGTTTGCATTGTTTTAACTGTTTGTAACCACTGGGACCACTGGGGGGCACTGGGCTTAAGAAGAAAACACCACTGAGAGACACTAAGAGAGATGCATTTTATATAAGCTGTGGGAATATGAGGCCACGGTCACTTCCTGCCACCATGTACAACATTCAGTGAAATCTTCTACACGCAACACGTATCAATAACCACATTTTAACTCCAACGAATGTCTCCTGCTCGTCCAGAACGTCACATTAAACTCTAATTACAGGAGCTTTCTAGTGTTCTTTACTGCCTGTTTTCTATTTCTATATTTTACTTTTAAATGCTCTGAACACAAATAAACATCACCTACAAGAGACATTCACAAAACTGTAAAAGAAGCACTGTGGTGAATGTACTTATCACGGGCTTTACTGAATCAAAATGGCCGCCAGCATGATGCTGCATGTTAATGCTAACCGCTACAATACAGCCTAAAGCCGAAGCTTTAAATCAAAGTTTATTCGTTTAGCAGCAAATGCAATTCACAACGAGAGACTAGAGACCTACGCACCCCAAAAACAAGCAATAATAAAAAACCACACAAGATAAATGCAGAATAAAACTGCTAAAATGTAAAAAACAGAATGAAATAAATTGTAATCAGCAATAAAATGGTGATAAAATTGAAATGGAATAAAATAAGCATAAATTATAAAAGCCAGACTAAATAAATGGGCACCCCCCCCCCCCCCGGTCCATATTATATTCAGTCTAACATGCTAGTTATTAAAGCGAGCAGCCGTCTCTCTCTCTCTGTGTCTTTTTAAATACTCTTTAGTCACACTTTGCACACGAGCCTTAAAATTACGATCCGAGTGACGCGTTACTCCGAGACTTCCTGCTTCTTGGGTTGAGTCCTGGTGTTGTGATATAAACATATATAAAGTTAGTTGGACAGGTCTGTTAATTAGGTCTGTGTGTGTGTGTGTGTGTGTGTGTGTTAGAGCAGTACAGCTCAAAATAAAAATGAAATTAACAGGATGATAAAAAAAAGACAATGTGTTCATCATGTGTGTGTGTGTGTGTGTGTGTGCGTGTGTGTGTGTGCGTGTATGACTTGGGGCAAAGGTGAATCTATTTATACCAGAGACACAACCCAGAAATAGACGACACGACAGAGCCATTATCGTGTGTGTGTGTGTGTGTGTGTGTGTGTGTGTGTCAGGAAGGATCTACACTTTCTGACCTAGGCACAAGCCAGGGTCAAAGTTCACAAACTTTCTGTCTGCCTGTTTTAACACTCTGACCCCAATGGCCTCTGTGACCTTCTAAATGCACACACACACACACACACACACACACAATAGTTTTTTAATAAAGTTTTGCAGGTCTGTGGGGAATCTGGTGTGTTTTGTGCTTAGACCCAAAAAAGATGCCCGACAATTTTCTTTTTTTAAAAACTTATTTAAAGGAACAGTGTACAGTGTTGCAGGATTTAAAAAAATGGATTTAAGTTAATTTTGCTTCGTCTTTTTCAAACTCTGGTCCTCGTTTGAGTCTTTGAAGTCTAATTAATACTCGTGTTTGTATGTTTTTGTGGAGCTCCACCTCTCCAAGACCACTTTATAAGATGGTATTGTGATTATATAGTGTATTGTGTGTGTGTGTGTGTGTGTGTGTGTATTTATTAGTGGCAAAGAAATATGTGTTCATGCACGACCTTATGAGCAAAGATCTGACGATGCTGAACAAGACGGATCTTTTTAAGGCTTCTTAACGTGTGACCCAGTAATCATCATGTGACTTGCTGGTGTCAAATATCAAATAGTCAGTTACAAACATGCTATTTTGTGTGTGTGTTTGTACAGATACATAGAAATGTACAGTATATGTTGATTTAAAACAGTATATAATGTAAAATATGCAGTTTTTCTTGCTTGGGTCCTTTTTTCTGGATGATACACACTGATTGACCCCTGACCTTTTGCTGTGGTGCCAAAGTTAAAGGTGCACAAGTAAAAACTAACTCTAATATGCAGATTGCTATAAAATGAGAAACACTTTTCATGTTAGTAAATACAAAACTCATGCCCCCCCCCCCAACATATTCAGAAGAGATGGAGACAGAGGTCACTCCTGGCTGTTTGGGTTCCCCAGCTATTTAAAGTGAAGAGGATTTAGCTGCAGACAGATTACTGCTGAGAGGCCTATTACAGCTAAACACTGCTGTGTGTGTGTGTGTGTGTGTGTGTGTGTGTGTAACATATGGTTTCTGTTGACAACAATTTAGGTGTCAGACTGGAGCCACACCAAATTATGAAAAGGCGCACACACACACACACACACACACTCACTCTGGTCCTGTCTCTTTGTGTCTGTAGTCTAAACAAGCCCGTTATGAGATAATGGATGACAACAGGTCACATGACCCGCCCTAACGAGGTGTAGTGTACTTTAAAACCCACATGATTTCCTTTTTCTACAAACATCAGTGGGGGGGAGGTGTTTCAGTGTGTTTTTATTGTTTCATTCAACAGGTTATTTAAGAGCAACGTCTTTTATTGAAGAAGATTTTTTAGCAGTGAAGCGTGCGAGTGTGAACAATTCTCCATTAACAAGCAGAATGAAACTTCATTGTCAGACTCTGAAGACTCCACAGAAACGTACAGGCCGAGTTTACTGCCAGGATCTATTTTATGGAGTTCACTGGGGCGTGAAACCGTTATTTTATTTACTTTTATATTTCTAAAAAGGACTTTAAAATGTCTTCAAAATGCTGCAGAGAACAGTAAACCCACCTCCACTCACATCAGCCGCCGCACGTCTTTGCTTTAAGGACTGCGTCTGAAATAAACGTGGCGTGAAGGCGGGATATCTGAAACAAAACAACGGGATGAATGTTGTTCCCAGGCAGATTTCTCTCACTGTTGGTGTTTGTTTGCTGGAGTTTCCACAGACGCACGCCCTCGCTGCCACGTCTGGCGCCAGTGATTACGCTGTTAAGCCAAATCAGTTTCCTGTGTTTGGTTTGATGGATGCCATCATCTTCATGGATCTAAAACAGGTAAGTGTGCCCCCCCCCACCCCGGTTGGACACACACACACACACACACACACATGCTCACACTTAACAAGGTGTGGTGCCGAAACCCCCCTGAGAGGGGAAATATATGTTATGATGTTCTCAGTCTGGCTACAAAGACGTGTTTAAAAGTTTTGATTCATTGATCCTGATGATGATGATGATGATGATCTCTTTTTTAAAATGCTAATTAATCGTGCTAGTAAATTGATCAGACTTTAGGTCTGGTGGCTGTTGGCCTTCTAGTTTAGTTCCCAAAACAAGAAATATTCCCTTTCAAACATTAATAGAAACAACAGGAAGGTTAAAGGATATCCTGCACAATAACCAAAGTCTAAGCATTTTTAATTCTTTAACTCTGCGTCCCATCTCTTACAACAGACCTGCGTTGGGAAGGGAGGCGCAGGTACAGCAACCAACCAAGCTTTCATCATGCATACGAGTGTTAAAGCACAGCGGGCAACAAGGATCTGTAGAAACATGCAGTTTTCAAGTGTTAAATCGTCTCTCTGTGGGGTGAAGACTGGTTCTAGTGACAGTGTTCAGGTTTATAATGATCCTTTATTTGACATTTATTCAGTCAGTGTCACAGTTACTGTGCACAATATAATTACTGCAAGCGTCGTCAATCAATAACACAAGTGCTTATGCAGTATGATGCATTATCTTTGTTGTGTCTGCAATGACAGGACAGCACGTCGTATTGTGTACAGAGAATACAATAGAATCTCTGACGTCATGATTCTAGCAGGCTAATGCACGTAGCCATAAAATGCAGCTTTCAGCTCCAGATTACAAATTCAGGATTTCTTCATTTCAGTAAAACATGTTTATCTTTTGTTTTTGCATAATACGAATCATCTCCGTCAGCCGGTCGGTATTCTGCAGTGCTCCCATGCTTGATAATGCTGATGGCGGTGAACACACTCTGACAGTGTGTGTGTGTGGCAATACGTCACATGATTGTAAACCTCAGTGGCAGGTGAGTGTTTGTGATTTGAAAGCAGCTACATTTAAAAAAGGAACTTACTTCCAATTTGTGTATATGTTGTTTTTGCATGTTTTTATTTACGTGTGTTATTTCTCTTTTGTATTTTTTTTCTCACTTTGGAAATATTGTCTTTGTTACGTCCAAGCCAATAAAACAGACCGAATCGGAAAAATTTAACCGAGAGAGAGAGAGAGAGAGAGACAGCTGGACTGTGTCAGGACTGATGAGAGACATTCCTGTTAGTGTAGCATAACCTTCCTACTGCTCTGCTGATAACACTGGCACCTCTCTCTGACACACACACAGACACACACGCTCAGATCCCCTGCACTGCACCACCATACTAATACCATGGGAACCAGACTGTGTTGAATTATTCCACCACACACACACACACACACACACACACACACACACACACACACACACACACTGGGCTTATGTGTTTCAGTGAGCTCACCGTGGAAAGAGTTAGTTAAGATAGCATTCCTTATCCATTGTGCACACACAAACAGACTGGTGCATCCACACACACACACACACACATACACACACACACAAGTAAATTCAGAGCTGCTTGTGTGTATGTGTCTTTTTACAAACCACCAATAACACGTTCATTGTTACCGCTTATAGATTTATAGTTGAACGGCAGAATATAAAGAGTAAAATAATATAATAATAAGTAAAGTAAAACTATGATTTATGACGACGTGGGTTTTATTTTTCCATTAGTTCCTTCAGTCATAACAGAACTGCACTTGCCAGAGTAATTGCTTGAGATATCAGGACACGGCTACATCACTAAAAATAGGTCTAAGAAACGGGAGCAGTCAGACGACTAGACGGGCTAATAAACAAACACCCAGGTTAGCGAAGCATATCTGGAAGAGAAACCTCCATCACAGTTTACAGACTCACTTCCTGCTTCTACAAAAAAAAAAATTCATCTCCAAATGAAGTTGTAGCTAATCTGTCAAAAAATGTTGGCTTTTTTAAAACAAGTCCGACCGCTTGCCCCATTGGACCTATTTTTAGAGCTGTAGCAGTGTTTCAAAATCTCAGCAAGTATAATGTTAACGTAATAGATAGAAAATGATGGTTGGGGATTAAATCTCGAGTTATAACAAACGGTGGTTTTCCTTCAAAGATTAAAGTTACCGGGCCAAGAACTGAACCCTGAGGGACTCCACGACGACTTAGATTCATCAATACCAACATAGAAAGTCCTGTAAGTCTCTAAGGTGTTGACTGATGTGAACAGGACTAGAGGATCTAAGAGGACTAAAATGGAGGGACTTCCAGAAACAAGTCCTTCATGACTTTTAAAGATGGACAGTTTCTGTACTGCAACAATCTTCTCCAACATATTTTTGTTAAAAAAGTAAATGATAGATCTAAAATTCTTTAAATCATTTGAATTTAGTGCAGGTTTCTTTAACATTGGTTGAACAAGAAAATTTTGGATGTTCAGTATAAAAAGGTACAAATTGTGTTAAAATTTACTTTTAAGAAATTCATTCATTTTGTAGAAAATTTCTAACAGTTTATGTTGAGAGACGAGGCTGAAAAGATCAAAGCGAGTATTTAAATTAGGCCTTGCAGGTTGTTTGCAAGAAGCTGACACAGATTGGAGGGACTGACTTGATGTCTCTCGTATAAAAACTCCACGGGATCTTCTGTCGACAACGTCATTTTCCACAAGACCTGATTGGTCAGTTATCTCCAACATCACCTGCTAAGAAGTGAACCACCGTCGTAACCCTGACAACCCAGAGTTACACCTGAAGTTACCTGCTGCAAACCCGGGCAGGATGGTATAAACGGACCAATCGGCAGCAGACACTCCCCAGGACAAACCCATTAAGCCAGCCAGCCAATCAGAAAGAGTTGACCCTCAAAGATCCTCACAGGAACAAACGCACACTCGAACAGGAACACGTGCAGCCACACAAAACACAGCCCAACGCGGTCAAAGTACCTCCACGATTCATGAGCATTAATAAATACAAGATGCACGTCATGAGTGATCAGATCATTTACCAAAACACACTCAAATAAAAGTGCATATCACTAAAGTAAACAATGTGGGACTCCTTGTACTCGTCGCTGCTTTACCAAGTCCTACTGCTGTACACACTTTACCTTGAGTTTTAGCATTTATGGGTCATCCAGGGCTCTGGATGAGTGTTTTTCTGTGGTACAGGTTAGAAGGGGGTATGATTGAGTGCTGGACCATGCCACATGTTTCAAACGGCTCTGGGTGACTGTGTTTACCGTGCTGCAGGTTAGGTGAGGATTTGGATGCCAGCTGCTTTGTCTCTCTAATGGAAGGAAACTGGCACCGAGACAAATCCACACTTAAACACTTCTAGGTGCCACTGGGCACTGTGTGTGTGTGTGTGTGTGTGTGTGTGTGTGTGTGTGTGTGTGTGTGTGTGTGAGAGAGAGAGAAAACAAACTTGCTCAATGTCTCAGCCTTCTTACTTTGGCATCAACACTTGGCACAAAGCCTCTCAACATATAAATATATTGACTCCAATCCACCCACACACACACGCACAGTGGTCGTCCATATTAAGCCTTATTGTTAACGTGTAAATATTACGGTTGGCTGGCGGCCTCAGATTAGAACCTGTCCATATTTAGCTCCGTCACGTTCATAACTCATATACTATATTTATATAACCATCAAACATTTAGCTGAGCATCGGTGGAAACACGGCCTGAATAACTGGTTCCTCGGGGGGGTTCATGCTGCATGTATGTTGTCTCACTGCATGTGGTGTCTCTCCGTCACCACGTCTATTTGTGTGTGCGTGCATTCACAGTATGAATGAAATGTCTCGTGTGTTCAGATATTTATTTTTGAGATTTGTGCTTTTTAAACTTTTAACTTTTGGTAATTTTGTTCTGTCACTGCATCTGTGTCTGGTTGCACCTACGGGGAACATGAAAACATATGTATTTTTATTTATATATATATATATATTAGTGTGACCACGTGTGCCAAAGTGCTGCAGCCTTTGTGTGTAGAACAGAACTCAACATGGGGGCAACAGCAGTGGACAAAACGAGAGAGTTTGCAGCAGTGAAGCTTTAGATGCAGCGACGGATGATTGGAGGGCAGAAGACATTATCAATGAATGTGATGATCATTGCAACCCTGGCGTTAACAAGAGAGTGTGGCGCGTTAAGGTCATGTGATGGGACTAAAAGGAAAGAGGTCCGGTGTCCAATCTAGCAGAAGTCCCTGGACCGGCATGAGGTTCCTTCCACCTGGTAACACTTTATCTTTATTATTATTGTTATTAGAAATAATGACCACCGTCCAGTTGCTGTGACATTAATGTCCACCCTCTCATCATCCGATGGGGCAGAGTCACTTCCCCTGTCCGTTCTACCTTCTACACTGACGAGTGCATCGTGAGCTAAGCTTGAATGAAAAAGGCGATCTGACCGACTGCTGTTAATGAAATGATAACTTCCTTGTATCGAATGCTTCAAAGACTGAGGAGACGGCGTTCATCCACGAGGAAACCGTCTCACAAGTCTGCTCGTCCACGTGTTGGTGTGTTTCTGTTGACACGTCATTAGCGTGGAGCTTCCACGTGGACAGTCTCTTCAGCAGACTACAACGACGACGAGGAGCTCATGGTGTCAATCAAACGTGCATGAAGATCTGTGAGAGCCACGTCAGATCCGGCAGCAACGTCTCCTGCAGCTAAAGAACAAACTGTTTGCAGTCCACGGACACTAAGACGAGCTAACCTGAGCCATGTGCTACATGCTGAGTAGGGGTGAAAACATGAGTGCAAACGTTGCTGCTTTGACATCGTTCACGTGGGCTTTGCTCCTCCTCTTCCTCTTCCTCCTCTTCCTCCGCTCTGTTGTGATGTGATGTCGTGGCGACTCAGCGGCGCCAAGAACAAACACAAGCTGGTGGACGGCGTTCTGTCACAGAACAGTTCCCTAAAATAATTTAACTTTTAAAACACTTGTTCTTCTTTAATCATTTTATTAAAAAAATATGTTCATGATGTTCAGTGTTCAGTTACAGTTCATTACTGTAATACAAATGTGTTTTGTCTAAAAACTCTTTTTTTGTTACGATCTGCCATGAGGCAGCAGGAATAGCACCCAGATGCAGAAAGACAGTTCAAGTAAACTAATGATTTATTTTTAACCAAAAGACCATGAATGGCAGGAACAAAGAAGATCATAAACCAGAAACCAAAAACAAGGAATCGTACAAACCACGAAGAATGAACAGCGAACGGCAAAATGGCAAATGCATCAAATGAACCGACTCAGAGGAAAGGAAGACAACCGGTATCAACAGACAAGGCAAACCATGGAAACAGACACAGGTGAGTAACGAGACACAGGTGATAGCAGGAACACGGACCCAGAACTACAAAATAAAACAGGAAACAGAACCACACACACCGTCCAGGGATCATGACACTTTTAACATGCACATGATGAACTAGTGAACACTGGAAGTCACAAAAATCATTTAGGGGTCATAAAAATGTTTCCAGATTTAGAAAACTGACGATTCCTTCACCTCATAAATCCTGGTTTTATAAGTAAAAAGTGTCGTATCGGCAACACTGGCCCTGTATTGACTTGGTATCGGATCGATAGTGTCACACACCACCAGTGCTGAGTGTCAGCTGATGCCGTCTGGGAGGAGGCTCAGATTATTTAACCCGGTGTGATAAAACCTGTAAACGGTGGCAGACAAGCTCTTATTAAAGGATGGGAGCAGACCTTTCCCTTTATGTTTTGTACGATGAAACAGTTCCTCAGTCCTACACTCAAAGAAATGACACAGTATAATAAGTATTTGCATTTAATTGATTTTATTTAAAATAATAAATGTAATAATAAATGTAATTATTCAAATCTCTTATCACTGTGCAGTCAAATGTAATGAGTAAAAACATGAAGACAGCTTTAAATATGGCCGCCTGTGGAACAAGCAGGACTCAGTTAGTTCAAATGTGTTTTTATATAAAAACAAACTGAACTTATTGATGATAAATGCAGGAACCTGATTAGTGTGTATTTAAAACATTGGGTCTCATAATGAATGAGTTGTTTCATTAACGTTTGACTATTTATCACATGACGTTTGTTTATATTAAAACTGTGGAATCCAGATGGACGGATGGATTTTCTTCGCACTTGAAACACATGAAGCTTTAGAATCATCCTGAATCTGTTTGTGATGCTCGTTCTGAAGATGGAGCTCGTAGACATGAGAGAAAGTTGTTATCTGGTGAATGCAGCTCCGCGTAAACCAGAGACAAATGGGCGAGAGAGAGAGACGTAGAGAGACATTAGCAGAGAGCAGCAGTGCTGACCAGATGTCTCGGAGACGATGTCCAGACTCGGTTCTGGACATCGTTAATTGATTTAACGTGTACCGCGGGCCTGTGTGTTGTGTTTCTGTGTGTGTTTGTTGTATTCTGCTTGGCCCCTGGCCCTGGCCTGTGTCTCTGGCCTCAGAAACAAAAGGTTAATTGAATTTGGTCAAGATGTAATTGATGCATCCCCTCTCTCTCTCTCTCTCTCTCGCTCTCTGTATGTTAGTACAGTCATAGATGTTCTCTGACAGATGTTTCTGTCTCTGGAGCAAAAACAAAACAATAAAAAGCATAAAATCACATTAGAATAATCACAGATAAAAGCTTCTTCTTCTTCTTCTTCTTCTTAAAAATATGTGCGTGTATTATTCAGTTGCATTGCATGACACTGCAGCCATCAGTTCTTATTGAAGAAGACAAGGATGTAAATATAGGAATGAGAAATCATTGAAAAGTGAACGACTGTAAGTACTAGAGTTGTAGTGAAGCTGTGAATTTGTGTTAATCTTGCAGTTAAGATAGAAAAGATTGGACGATCATAGTTAACCGACCTGTTTCACTTCTTTCTGACTGACCTTTCCACCTGTTTTAATTGATCAGAGTGTTTTCTTGATTTTATGACCCGTACATGGAGTTCAGATTCAGATTCAGCAGCAATGTAGTAACTCATGCTTCACCCGTCAGACTTTGATGTTGTACTTCTTCATGTGGAGAGAGAGAGAGAGAGGGAGAGAGAGGGAGAGAGAGAGTGAGAGAGAAACAGAGAGAGAGAGAGAGTGAGAGAGAGAGACAGAGAGAAACAGAGAGAGAGAGA